>JAODAL010004643.1:0-153526 GCA_025379985.1 Phyllomedusa bahiana
TCCTTGGGGGCCCAAGGAGTCGGGGCCACCGGAGGATCCAGCGACTCCCCAGTGGGCCTGTGGGGATCAGTTTATGAGCAACATATTGTTGAAAGTCCGTTCTAACAAGTATGGATTGTCTGTTGCAGAGAATCTTTTACTGAGGTATACAGTGGGGGTTACAGTTATGAGTCCACTGTATGTATAAGGGAAGCATCTCCCTGCCCCTCTGTCTGTCTGTATACATATCAGTCACTGGTGAGAGTCAGACTCATGCACATGGCTGTGTACAGCTCACAGGAGCACTCCCCAAGCTTTCCTAGATGATAGAATGGCAAACCTGAGTATATCCTTATAACTATGCCTCTCTGCCATTCAGGAGCCAAAGACAGTGAGACATGGTAACGGTGGAAAAGTTCATTGAATATAAGGCCTAGAAATGACTGTTTGTGAGTGTGTATCGTCATAAATCCTTCATTATTTCATACATAAAGGGTCAGTAAACCTAAAACTATATCTGAGTGAAAACATAACTAGTTATTTTACAGGTATGTATCAACCAACCTGCATTATTATAGGGCCCGTCAGTCATATTTCAATAAATACTTGTGCTCAAAGTGAAAAGAACTATTTGGGAGACTCTTCTTTCATGACTTTGTCCGTCTGTTATTACTTCTAGAAATGTCTTACCAATCTGTCAGCTGGGTGGTGCTAATTGGAGATGTGTCATCACCATGAACTGTTTGTCGAATTCCTTAAACCATTCTTGAACACTTATTGCAGTGTGGCAGGCAGTGTCAAACTGGGGTGTTGGTGGGCCCCCCAAAGTCACATCCACAAGTTTATTTTGGGGGCTCACCAGTAGAGTTGACTTTGAGGGACCCGTCTTGCAGCCAACGTAAATGACTGTACCTGCCTCCTATACTATGCCTCTGGCTTTTTGCCATTTTTCTCTGCTTTTCTGCCTCTTCCAAGGATGTACATGCAGTTAAAAATCAACTCCAGATCTACCATGCTTGGGGGCTCACCAGAGGTTTCCCCTGTCTGAGTCTGGTGACAGGGTACATTATCACGCTGAAAAGGGCCATTACCATTAGGAACACCAGTAGAATGGAAGAAGACCTGTGATATGTCTTGTTTAGTAAACCTAGTATAGTAAAGCTATAGACCACACTTTGAATTTACAAGTATATCTATATCTAACAGGGCATACAGAGGTGTTAACCTCAAGATACAATTTTTTAAAAGAAGACCTTTGACATCTTCATTGGTCTTTCCTGTGAAATAACAATTCTGGAGCATCTTCTCTTAGAACTTTTATTATTACTGAATCTGTCAGCTGGGTGTCACCAATTGGGGGCTGTACAGTCTGACATTGTCCAATCATTACTGACAGAGTCAGATTGTGCAGGGACACACCCTTTTGAAAACTGTAATGGTAACACCCAGTTGACCGATTCAGTAATACATTTCTAGACGGAATAACAGAGGAACAGCACAACACAGAGTTATAAGAGAAGATGATCCAGAATTGTTATTTCACAGGGAACACAAGGATTTACTAAAATGTAGATATCATAGGTCTTCTTTAAAGGAATTATATTGTGAGCCCAACACATGTCCATATGTCCTATTACACATACATATGCTGGTGAATAGGAAGTCTGATCTACAGCTTTATTAGTATAGGTTTAAAGGGATTGTCTCACTACATTGATTCATCTTACCTCAGGTCCTGTGTTCTTGGTTTCACTTTGAATTCAGGGGTGTTTTTGGCTTCCACAAGGTACCCGTAAGAAGCCAGTCGTGCTATAGCAACCAGTGTTGGAGCCTTCAGGGTAGATTCAAACAGGTCTGTAGCTATAGTGAGGGAGTGTTGCAACCCTACAATAGGGGATATCTAATATGGAGGAGACTGTTAATGGACATATATTGCAAAGTGACATGTTTTTGCAAGATCTTTAACATAAAAAGCAATCCCTGTAGTGAGACAACCCCTTTAATAATTCAGCAATGTTTTTTCTCATGTTTCTGTACATGTTCTCATTCTTCTATGCTGTGTCATCTCACAGTTTATGACTTGTTGCTAATTGTCTGATCATTTGGATGAAACTCATACAGAATAGTGCAGGACTTGCATAATCCAAGTTCAGGTTCATGCACCGTTGTGCATATCTACGCCGTCTGTACACAGAGTAGACGACTGCCGGTGATTCATTCCTGGCGGTGATTTAAGCCTCTGCGCACCAACACTCCCTCTGGTCCCTGGTTCTGACTCATGTAAAGCAAAGACTGATCTCGACTGCTCAAGAATAATCCTGTCTGTGGTGAGAATGGGATGAGTTAGAGAGCATGAGGGTGATATTAAAGGAAGGATGTGTACCATTTAATGAGACAACCTTCATCCCAGACGAGTAATCTGTGGTCACAGAAGTTTACTGTCTATGCTTGCACTGATTGTTGGGGGAAAGTAACCAATGGTGACTAGACATGAATGATATGAATAGTTGTATCTGGGTAGTGCTAGTGATGCTAAAAGTACAAACATCTAATGTGCCTGATTGTTTGGTCAACAGCTGTTTCCTGGGGCACTCATGAGAATGGCTTAAAGGGAATGTGTTATCAAAAATGACTTATTGTTTTATGTTCAACACATTTTTTAATAATTTTTTTTAATTTTTGGTTATATTTTTTTTTAATTTTCCAGATCACTTTCAATATTTTTTTTATAATTCTTAAGTCTTGCAGTTTTCACTTTGGCCACTAAGCCTAATAATAGTTTGACACTTCCTGGTCTGTAGAGAGAGATTCTCAGTTGTCTGCTCATTATCAGCCCAAAGAGGGTCAAGCTGAAATTAGACACTAGTGTGAATAGATAACACAGGATCCACCAGTGAAAAGAGGAGTTTGTCACAGTTCACCCTTTCACCTCCCTAGCACATTGATTTCTTCCCAGGTCAGAAGCATGACTGAAAAAATTCCTATAGAAGTTATGGGACTTTTGTCAGTCTTAAGTTTCCTATGTGCATGAAGCTACTTCAAAGCATCTCTCTGACTGCTGTTAAACAAGGCCTAGTGGCCCAAAAAGAAAAACTGCGGGGACTTTAAGAATTATTAAAAAATATTGAAAGTGACATGAAAAATGAAAAAAAAAAACAACCAAAAATTCCTAAAAAATGTGTTTAATATAAAAACGGGACTTAAACAATCTACAAATAAAGCTGCTTGGTTGTAACGATAGCTATAATGAAGGATGAGGGCCACTTTAAAGATGGTATGTAGCGTTCTGGAGCATCTTCTCTTATAACTCTCTGTTGTGCTGATCCTCTGTTACTTCTTCAAGAAATGGATTAACGAATCTGTCAGATGGGTGTTACCAACTGTGGATGTGACTTTCACAGTTTGACATCATCCATTCAGTGCTGAGTGTGCAGAGACACACCCCTTTAAAAGCTCAAATTGAAGCACCCACCTGTAATAATACATTGCTAGAAGGAATAGCAGAGAAACAGCACAACATAGAGTTATAAAAGAAGATGCTCCAGAATTGTTATTTCACAGGAAACACAGGTATCTACTAAAAGAGACAAAACAGTTTCTGGAAAAATCTACAAAATCATACATTTTTGTAGAGAATTTCTGCTATGTAGCAATACTATATGAATTCTCTATTATTAAAGAAATGGATAAAAGTATTATATTATTGTACTTATGAAGCTGTTTGGTTAGGTTCCCACGGATAATTTGCATCGCTGATCTCCAAGAGGTGCAGAAAATGGAGTTCAGACTGAGCATATGATTCGGGAGAAAAGAGGAGGGGGTGGTGGGGTTAAGGTCACAACTGCAGCACAATCCCTGTGGATTGATTGGTTACCAACCCCTCGGGACTGTGCCCATGGGATGTGGCCTCAATCCCATCTCCCACTGCCAATTTACAATTTTGTGGTGTGGCCTACAACAAACACAATATACAACCCCCACCTATCTGGGTTAGGCTTATGGGGATAGGTGTCAGATGTATATTATGTTGGTGCTAGACCGCAAAGCACAAATTGTGTGGGTGAGGAGTAGGAGTACGGGAGAGGGAGTAGAGGCCACATTTCATTGGCATAGTCCTGCAGAGGCTGGGGACCCCCCAAGGATTGTGCTTCAGCTCTATCCCCTCTCCAGCCCTCCTCACCCACAACAATTGTGCTGTACGGCCTAGCACCAACACAATATATAATCCCCACCTGTCCCACAAACACAAACCAACCCCCACCTGGCACCCCACTAACAACCCCCTCACCTAAACCACCCCCACCTGTCACGACATAAGCCTGCCAACACCACCGTAACCCACCCACCCCCATCTGTTATCCCACATCCCCCCAGAACCCTATATAAACCAACCCATCACCACCTGTTATCCCAAAAGCCCGCCAATACCCCTTTAACCCAATCCACCTCCACCAGTTCTCCCCTCTCACCCCCGTTCTATCCTCCGATTCACTTACTGGTCCTGAAGAGCAGGAAGCCACAGTCTTCTGCTCCTGCTCTTCAGTGGTGCCAGTGTTCTGCTGAGGAGAGAGGGAGGGGCATCGCTGCTTCTCTCTCTTCCTAGCAGTGCTCCTGTTCTTCAGTGGCTCGCACTGCTGAGGAGAGAGGGAGGAGCAATGTTGCTCCTCTCTCTGTCTTCCCAGTACTGTGCCAGCACCCTGCTACTTAAATGACAACATCAGCAAAGCTCCTATGCTAATGCTGTCATAACAATGGAGCAGCAGTAGTAAAAAAAAAAAAAAAAACACAACTAACTTTTCCTACCACCGGTTTGATATCCGCTGCCGACCACTGCATGATACCCCTGCCATTTATGTGAGAACAGACACCGCTGCCACGTGCCAACATGAGAGAGCGGGGCAGCCAGCCACTCGGAAGCGAAAAATAAGAAGGAGAACAAAGATGTCTATTTGCCGCCTTCCTAAAAGGGGTGCCTAGCAGAAAATACAGCTCTGGTGAGGTGGATTTCCTATGTAAGTCGGATTGCAGTCAGATTTGAATCCCCATCAAAATGAGCATCCAAATCCGTCTCATGAACATACATACAGGTTACTGACATCCAGGTGGTTGGGGCCCATCTTCTTTTTTCTATGTGGCTCTATAAATGTATTTAAAAAATTTGAATACTAATTTTTTACTAATTGATGAGAATCCAAAAGTAAATACATTTGGGGCGAGATGTCCGAAAAGTGGCGTATCCATGCCAGTTTTAGGCGCATTAAATCAATGTAAAGTGCACCTGAAAGTCCGATACTTTCTAAAAACTGGCGTCAGGTATACGTTGCATAGAAAACTTAATGTGCCTAAAAAGGCGCGTTGCACCAATAAAGGCGCATTGCGCAACTCGCGGCGCATAGCATATAATTGGTAGTATATGTAATGTGCCTATCGCGGCGCATTGCCCGACAGAGGTGCATAACATATGTGATGCGCCTCAATGGGCGCATTGCGAGATGGGGCCGCACAGTGCACCATTTAGGTGCATTACAAAGTGTCGTGCCTGGTGTATAATGCGCCTAGTGTTGGTGTACGACAGTTCATTTACAACAAGAATATGCCGTCAAAAGTGGTTTTGGCGCAAAATAGACCAAAAAACTGGCGTTGGCAAGTTGGAACATGTCGCCCTTGATATTTTTATTTTTGGAAGGCCACGTATACTTTTCAAGCAAGTTTCTAGATGATGTTCTGTGCTTAGTATGAAACAGGTTGTTATTGTCCTGTTTTCCTATTTCCCTGAAAAGAAACGTTTCTGTGTGTAGAAATTGAAGTGGTCCTTTTAACATGAATTGCCACCATATTTATTAATTCTGCTTTGACTGAGAACCAGAAGTTCCCTATGTTAGAGCCACGGTGTGTGGTGAAAGTAGAGAAAAAGACCCCAAGCATGAAATAGATATTACTGACTTTCTTCTCTGTATTCAATTTCTTCGGAAGGAAAACCAGGTGATTTCCAAGCACTGCAGTCATTTACGTTTTACAGGAAAATCCTATCACTGCATTGTAGTTGTTGGCTGGTCTTCATTTAAATGACAGACTCAAGTTATAAGATTTTGTCTGGATTTTATTAAGTCTTATTTTTTTTGCTTGTTTATAGAGATTATACATGTGTAATATTCATAGTAAAATTAGGCCTTGTGCGTACACTAGAAGAAGTAATAGGAGCCAAAACGGGAAAGGCCTGCTATATAAGAAGTAGTGAAATTCTAGCTCTCATTTTATTAATACTGTTTAGGAAATAATGAACTAATTCTTTGTTATGGGCTGCTTCTTCCTTTTTTGTCTGTACTGAATAGGGATGAACTGTACAACCTATCAAGACATACCCCATACTGGCTACACCCAGTTGTCAGTCTATTTTTCTGTTTCTGGAGGACCAACATATGTAGAATTCCAATAAAAGATGCCGTAGAACTGTATGGGGGAATTCAATATTTCATTAAAACAGTCATGACAGGAAAGGTGACATTTTTAATATTTCATGGGTGATTTCATTATGTCACTATATGTATGAAGGGGACTGCGGCACAAGTCTGGCGTCTTTTCAGCCCGAAAACTAGTGCAGCCCCGTTCCCTATATTTTTAAATGGGGGCAATCCATTATCAGGCGCATTACAGAGTGCCGGCGGCACTCTGTAATGCGCCTGAGATCGGGGGGCGTGCTAGAGGCGTGTCGCACTACAACTGTAGGAAGCTACATATTTATAGCTTCAGTATGGCAAATCCAGGCGCATTACTGCTGGAACAGGTAGAGCACTTTAAAAGTGGTTTACCTGAGCCTGACATGTCAGTTTTGCCTGATGTGCCTGATTTATGACCCGCAGTAGACCAGGTTTGTAGATTCAGGCGCATTCTACACTACTATTGTGCGCAATAAAACTGGCTTCTGGGCGCCAAAAATCCTACATGTCACCCCAAATCTGTATTTTCACTTGTATACCTCTATGGAAAGTCTTGAAGACCTCACTGTTGGGGTTCCTTGATGACATGTCAAGAAATAGTAGCTGAAGACATCTAAGTATAGTGGTCCCTCAAGTTACAATGGCCTCAGGATACAAGATTTTCAACATTCAATAGTCTTTCCTGAGACATTGTATGTTGAGTATGGTTTCAACATGTAATAGCCCTGACAATGAACCAAAGAATTATCTTGACCCATAAAACCCCTATTTTAGTAAAGTACATGCACTGATTGGCAGTCTAGTAGCGCCTCTCAACAATACCATGCAGTATTACATGTTCTTTACTGCTCGTTACATGTGCCAGGATGAGCGGCTCCTTTGGGCACTAGGCGACTACACCATTTTCTTTTTTCTGATAACATTGTGTGTAATGTAAATGACCAAAAGAAGCTCCTATCTTCAAATAAAAAGTGATTTTCAACTTCCAGCAGCTCTTTCTGATATTATATGTAAGGATTTTATCTAGATTAGTATCTGCTTAATTTTCTTTAATCTTTATCTTGTGTTACATTGGATGACATTTTGGGAACTCAGAACCACTCACCAATTTTCCATAGAGTTATGGTTTCAACATATAATAGTTGACCTGGAATCAATTAATATTGTATGTTGAGGGATTACCGTATGTTATGTTTTGTGGCTCCGTCACCGGTATCCATTGGGGTGCCATGTAAAAGGTATTCTAATGTATACCGCATGAAACTATAGGAAACAATAGAACAAACGTACCATATTTTTCGGATTATAAGATGCACTTTTTTCCCCCCAAATTTGGGAGGAAAATGGTGGCACGTCTTAAAGTCCGAAAAATACCGTAGGTGCGTCCTATGGTCCGGTGCGTCTTAAAGTCCGAAAAATACGATAGGTGCGTCTTATGGTACGGTGCGTCTTAAAGTCCGAAAAATATGGTAGTCTCTTTTGGACTATGTTTGTTCTATGACATGATCATATACCTTTTATGTTCCAGAGTATGCGCTTTAGCAAGAGCTATTTATATAGTATCATAAATTCCAGGTACATTGGCAAGTGTTCACGAAGCGTCTACCCCGATAGCAGACTAAATTTCTCCTACGTAGACTGTGCTGGCTCAGAGCTAGGTTTGTGGGAGGCCAGATGCTTTAAGACACCATCTAAGTTTTTCTAGAGTAAGTATATACTTTCCTAACAACAGCATGGGCCCAATATATAAAAGATCAGTAAAGTTACCTTTCTCTTTGACGTAAGCTGGAAAGATGTTCTGAAACTCGAATAAATTTGGAAAAGGGCTAAAGTTTTCCCGTAAATGTTTGTCATTTCTTTCCAGGAGTACAACCATCTCTGCAATAAAACTGTGGGTTGCAGTATTTTGTAATATTTTCTTAATGCATCACATCTGAGGCGGCTTGTTCACTACACTGTAAAAGTAGCCAAGTCGTCTTGTATACATACAACGTTTACATAATGGATTTACTGTAATAGCAGCTTCATTGGTTCTTAATGGGTTATAGAAGATTTGTTGCCATAAATTTTAATTTTGATATGTAATATAGAAAGTTGTCAGTTTTGAATTTTCCAGGTGTTTTAGAGGTATGTTTGTAGATCAGAAAATAAAACGTTGCCAATATTATACTTCTAGGTGGATTTAAAGTGATTAAATTTCAGGTAAATTATAAATAATTAAAAGGGGCATAGATGCACATGATGAGAACATCATTCTTCCATTATACAAGTCACTGGTCAGACCACACATGGAATATTGTGTATAGTTTTGGGTATCAGTGCACAGGAAAGACATTGCAGAGCTTGAACAGGTACAAGACGGCAATGAATGACTGGGTGGACTACAATACCCAGAAAGATTGGAATGATTAGGGTTATTTAGTTTAGAGAAAAGACGGCTTCTAGGGGACATAATAAATATGTATAAATATATTAAATGTCAATATAGAGATCTCTCTCAAGATCTATTTATACACAGGACTGTATCCAGAACAAGGGGCATCCTCTACGTCTTGAGGAAAGAAGGTTTCTACGAAAACATAGAAAGGGATTCTTTACTGTAAGAGCAGTGAGACTGTGGAACTCTCTGCCAGAGGAACTGGTCATGGTGAATTCTATAACAGAGTTCTGGATGCATTTCTAGAATGTAATAATATAACAAGTTATAGTGACTAGGATTCTGGAGAGGGGGCGTTGATCCAGAGATTTATTCTAATTGTCAGACTGGAGTCGGGTAGGATTTTTTTCCCCCTAAAATGAGGACAATTGGCTTCTACCTCATGGGGTTTTTGCCTTCCTCTGGATCAACACTAGAGCACAGATGGCTGAACTGGATGGACGTCTGACTTTCTTCAGCCTTGGAAACGAAGGGCCTCATGTATGAAAATTGTCTAGGTGTAAAACTTTCTTTGTTGCCCATAGCAACCAATCAGAGCTCCCCTTTCATTTTAAATAGTTCTCAGGAAAAAAATGAAAGGGGAGCTCTGATTGGTTGCTACGGGCAACAAAGAAAGTCTTCCATCAAGACAGTTTTCATACATGTCCCCCTTAGTGTTCACTTATCCATTATATATACTAAAGACTAACATGAACAACAGGTTAATTAAATCATGCAAACATAGAAGCAAACATTGGAAACGGCTCACCCTTGAATGCACGGCTGCATGCTGTTCCCCTTCAGCTTTTGATAACTTGTTTCAGTAATTGTAAAGTCCAAAAGTGGCAGCACTGCAATATCTTCTTAAAATGCCAACTTTATTGTATAGATAAATCCAATTCAAAAAACCTCCATATAATCCACAAATGGAATCTTGATATTGTTTAAACAAAGAGATGAAATGGATCTTGCTTATGCATTTAAGATCTTTAGGGTATGTTCACACAGCTTATTTGGACGCTGCTTTCGAAGCGGTACTCGGAGCGTTTCCGTGCCCAAAACAGCGTCCAAAACGCCCCCAGTTCATTTATTTGATTCCTATGTAAACAGCGTTGTAGTTCACACATGACAAGGTTTTTATGCGCTTCTTTGGAAGCGCTGAAAAAGAAGTGTCATGTCAATTCTTGAAACGTGTTTTAGGCGGGTTTTTAGGCACGTTTCTTGGTGTGGTTTTTTATGTGTTTTTGGAGCGTTTTTCGCCGCCTTTTTTGACCGGGCTATTAATTTGTATGGTGAAAACAGTGTTGAAATCCTCGTCCAAAACCTCATCCAAAAATGCACCAAGAAACGCATTTAAAACCTCTTCTGAAGAAGCGTGTTTCAGGCGAAGTTTTGATGCTGTTTTGGGAGTAGAAACGCTCCAAAAACCACTTTGAAAACAGCGTTCAAATAAGCCGTGTGATCATACCCTTAGGGCTTGTCCCCACGACATGGTTAGTTTTTCAGACGGTTCGCGATCTTAGAAACCATCTGAAAACCGACATGCAACGCTCCCAAATAGACCTTAATAGAAAATCCATTTAGCAGTCCCCACTGTCTAGGTTTAAGACTTTCTTTGTTGCCCATAGTAACCAATCAGCATTCCCTCATTTTATATACGTAATGCTCTGAAAAAATGAAAGGTGAACTCTGACTGGTTGCTATGGGCAACAAATAAAGTCTTACACCTAGACAGCTTTCATAAGTGAGGGCCACAAACTCGACAAACTGCCCAACAGAAAACGTTACATATCCATTTTGCTTCAAAATGCAACTAACCCAAAAAACGCACTAAGAGCAAAAAAAGAAAATGAATAAAAAAATTCACACAGAAGAAAGCATCGGCTGCAAAAAGGCAAAGTGAGGAAAATGACAGAAAGCAAAAGAAATATATCTGTACTCTGTTTCATATTTCCCTACTGACTTCTAATTAACAAGTGGCTGCTGAAATAAAATAAAAAATAAAAAAAAGAGGTAAAACGCATGTAAAATGCACCAGGCAAAAGAAATATATCTGTAGTGTGTTTCATATTTACCAGCTGACCCCCAATTAACATTTGACTGTTGCAGTAAAAAAAACAAAAAAATCTACCAAAAGTGAAAAAAATATGCCACAAAGCAATACAAAGGGCGGCATGTGTGAACGGGGCTGCGCCAGATTTCTGGTGTCTTTGCAGTCCGACATAAGACGCAGCCCCGTTCACACATTTTTAAATGGCCCGCACGCCATTATTAGGCGCATTACATAGCGCCTGCGGCACTTTGTAATGCGCCTGATTTCGGGGGGCAGGGTGCACTAGAACCATACGAAGCTAAATATTTATAGCTTCGCTACGGCATTTCTGGGTGCATTACTGATGGAACAAGTAAACCACTTTCAAAGAGGTATACCTGAGCCAGAAATGTCGTACTAACGCTAGAATGCGCCTGATTTATGACCCGCAGTAGAGTGGGTTCAGAAATCAGGAGCATTCTAGCCTATTATTATGCACATGAAATTTGGTGTGTAAATGACAAATTTCATACATGTTGCCCCTAGTTGCTGTAGGTTTTGTAAAAAAAAAGCACACAGAAAAACGCATGCACTAAACACACCTAACAACACATGTAATTTTGCGAGAGCTCCACATATTACACTACTCTTTAACACTGTTTTTATTGAGCACACAATAGGCAATGCATGATACACGAATATAACATTGTCTCTTCACCCCGCACTTGGTATCACAGTGTTCTGCGATTATCCTCACAGTATAATGGCTGTCAATCAAGATATCTAAACTTCTATACTAGAATAATCCCAATCCTCCATTTCATGCCTGTGGCCTATTCTCCCCAATAAAGACAATTTACTAAGTGTTGGGATTGTCAGCAGCGCAGCATTAAAGATGTCTGCAGCTTCTAAAGCCATTTTTACATGAAATCTGTCAATCAATAACCCTGTTTGAACTGAATTGATTGAGCCAAGTCGGCTCGGAATGAATCAATTATTCTGTCTGAACTATTCTTTTTAATTATGTTAATCCAGTTCAAAGTGGAAAGCGGTTCCAATCAAAGAAACACAATGTAATCTATGCAGTTCAAAGCGCACACAAAACAATAAGATTTACACATGATTTCAGAATCCTGCATCTTAATTTCTGTTTGTTTGGATCTGTTATAATCCTGATCATCGAAGATGTGTGCTTGCTTTCTGGCTATATGGAGTCGTTAGGGTGATCAATAAAAACTATTAGGGGAATTACTTGTTTACTACGACCCCTTAATTGACTTGTATATGTTTTTATTTTAGGTATTCCCATCACATGGTTCCCGGTCCTCCAGGTCCACACGCAACTGGAATTCCTCACCCTGCTATTGTCAATCCTCAGGTTAAACAAGAACACCAACATAGTGATAACGATTTAATGCATGTGTAAGTATTTATTTTATGAATTTATAAAGCATTGTTACATTCCAGACATGATCATTATTCACACTGGTTCCTGTCTCCATTGGGGCTCACACTCTAAGGGCCACATGTATGAAAACTGTCTATGTCTAAAATTCACCTTCCTGCCCATATCAACCAATCAGAACGCTCCTTTCATTCTTCCAGAGCACTATATGAAGTTATAGGGGCACTCTGATTGGTTGCTATGGGAAAGAAAGTGAAATTTAGAACTAGGCAGTTTTCATACATGTGGCCATAAGTTCCCAATTAAACCATCAGTATGTTTTTGAGGTGTGGGGGAAACCAAGCAAACACAGGGAGAGCATGGAGTACAAACTCCTTGCAGATGTTGTCCTTGGTGGGATTTGAACCCAGGACCCCATTGCAGCAAGGCAACAGTGCTTATCATTGAGTCACCATGCTGCCTGTACAGGTAGTCCCCGACTTACACCGTTCCGACTTTCATATGTCCCCTAGTTACAAACGAAGAATTATGGGGCATGCTGGCACTTGTAGTTCCATAGCAGATAGTAGCTGTGGAATGACAAGTTCCAGCATGCCACAGCAGCACATGAGGGGAAGTCTTCTTAATACGGGCACAGACAGCAAAACAAATCTAAAAACCCTTCCATGCACGATCCAAAACTAAAAAAACAACTTTTGTGCTGGAGTTACATTTAATACATATACCTGTCCCGACTTACATACAAATTCAACTTAAAAACAAACCTATGGTCCCTATACTGTTCGTAACCCGGGGACTTCCTGTATTAATTTTTACTGTTAGGGTATGCTTACACGGCTTATTTGCGCTCAAATGCGCCCATAATATGCACCGCAAATAGTTTCAGACGATGGTGATTTTACGATCCTATTTTGTCACTTCTTTCAGGTGTATTACACAGCACGAAATACAAACGTATACGAGGTAGAAATCTGCCTCACTACATTGCGCGGTGTTTGCAAGCCCATCATTTTAAAGCCCAAATGCGTGGCGTTTACAGCGTGCAAAATTGAGATTCACTAAACACCATGCGAACATATTCTTAGACTGTGTAAAATGCGTGCAGGTGGAGGAAGATTGGTTGCAGGTCCCAGACGTCAAGCAAGTAGATACGCCTAACTAACAGTGTGGTTGCCCTTCATTGCTCAAAGTGCGACTGTGTCCCTTGTACCCTTCATTTAGATGACTACAGTGTCTGGAATAGCCTAGCACTACTACCCTGTGTGCCCACCCACTTTAAAGGGAATGTGTCATCAAAAATGACTTTTTATTTAACTCACATTTTTATGTTAAACACATTTTTTAAGAATTTTTGGTTATTTTTTTTTTAATTTTCCATATCACTTTCAGTAATTTTTAATATTTTTTAAGACCTGCAGTTTTCACTTTGGCCACTAAACCTAATAATTGTCTGACACTTCCTGTTCTGTAGAGAAAGATTCTCAGTTGTCTGCTCATTATCAGCACAAAGAGGGTCAAACTGAAAGGAGACACCAGTGTGAATAGATAACACAGGATCCACCAGTCACAAGAGGCGATCGTCACAGTTCCCCCTTTCACCTCCCTACACACTGATTTCTTCCCAGGTCACAGAGCATGACTAGAAAACTCTCCTATAGAAGTCAATGAGACTGAGTCAGTTGTAAGGCTCCTATGTGCATGAAGCTACTGTAAAGCATCTCTCTGACTGCTGTTAAAGCAATGCAAACAAGGCCTAGTGGCCAAATTGAAAACTGCAAGACTTAAAGGAGTTGTCTCACTACAGGCTTTCAGCCTACCTCAGTGTCTGGCAGCAAAGGATTTTTGAATTCAGGGGCGTGCTTCTTGTCTGCCTCTTCTCCTCCCCCTTCCCCCCTCCCCTCAGCACACAGACAGCTCTCCTCCTCGGACTGCAGGGGAAGGGTGAAGGGTTTGCTGCCAGGGTTAACCCTGTGTGTGCCTGCCTAGATCTGCTGCTCACTGCTGAATCAGCTATACTGTGCTGTGGCCGAGCTCTTGCTGCTCCTCTCCATAGTCAGGAGACAGCAGGGAGAGGGCTGATCTATGAGTGGCTATGGAGCCAGAGGTCTGCGAGCTGGGTATGCTAATAGCAAAGCAGGGGGGATGTAAGTGTTCCTTTACCCCCTGCTTAGCATACAAATCTCCACAGACATCTCAAGCAACAACAAACAAACCCTGTCAGAACAGACACAGGGCAGCTGTGAAGTGAGTTACTATAATCACCATGTGTCACTAATACAGCAGAGCAGGGAGGGTATGAACCGTTCACATGCCCCTCTGATCTGTTCTATTAGTATAGTCAAAGCTCCACAGACACATCATGATTATAGTAACACACTTCATTGCTGTCACATCTACTGAATACAGATCAGCCTCACCTCTGCTCTCCTCAATCTGTGTAGAGAGCAGGAGGGAGCAGGCACACACAGGGTTAATCCAGCACACAGACACAGAAACCAGAGCCCTCCCTTCCCTACAGAAGCATACTGTGCGGGAGGGGCTCTGTGCTCCGACCTGTATTCAGAAACAGATGAGTCACCAAGACTGACAGCCAGTGAGATAAAAATCAACAGGTCAGCTGCTATAGTGATTTCAGGAGCTGATGCACTACTACTACCAGGGATAACTCAAAATCAGTAGGACATTTGTAATGAACATATATTGCAAAGCTGCTTGTTTTTTAAAGATCTTTTCATTAAAACCCAATCATTGTAGCGAGACAACCCCTTTAAGAATTATTAAAAAATATTGAAAGTGATATGAAAAATTAAAAAAAAAAAAAAAAAAAAAAATTCCTAAAAAAAATGTGTTTAAAATAAAAACGGGACTGAAACAATGACACATTTTTTGATGACACATTCCCTTTAAGATTATACATGACCTTACCGTCTACAGGCCCAATACTCAAGATGGTGAAAATGGGTACTTTACATAATATCAGTGGCATTGGATTGCAGTATATAATTACAAAAGTAATAAAAAATGTTGCATTTTGGAAAACTCTGTGTCTGAAGGGCTCAGAAAAATAGCTCAGAAGCCAATGAGAATGGCAGAAAGGGCTATTACATGTAATTAGTTGTAGATCGACTCATTCATTATATTTCTTCATTTGCTGTTTTGTGTGGTTTCATCACAATCTCTCCTTCTTTTCCATTTAGGAAACCTCATCATGAACAGAGAAAAGAACAGGAGCCAAAAAGACCTCATATAAAGAAACCGCTGAACGCTTTTATGTTGTATATGAAAGAAATGAGAGCGAATGTCGTTGCTGAGTGTACTCTAAAAGAAAGTGCAGCTATCAATCAGATCCTCGGCAGAAGGGTGAGCTTGTGGGCTTTCTTTCTTTTCCTGTCTCACCTATAGTCTGCTCTCTAAGTTTCTGCCCTTGTGTTGTTCTGACGCTCGCTAATGATTGTGCTGTTGCTTGGCAACCAGTAAATAGCGGAAAGGAGGAAGTGAACGGTCAACGCTTGACTCGCCTCTGCTCTGTTACACGTCCCACAAGAGTCATTTAGATTGTACCGAAAACAAAAGTGCTTCAGAAAACTGCTTTGTAGTCTTTCCAACAAGATATCCTAAATGCTTCCTGTCTTGGTAGTGTTTGTGCTTTTCTCTTACACCATGCTTGCAGGATTAGGAATCTTATCCAACATGAAAACTGTCCTTCTGGGCCATCATTAACCCATTGTCTCAGTCAGTCTTGGGCTAGCCCCCCGGTGGGCCCCTGTACACGGTAGACCCTAGGCATGGCAGGCTGCTTTTCATGGAGAAAAGCAATGAAAAAGAGGCAAATAGTAAGAGGCATGTGCATAGTAGCTGTAGGGTGGGCCCCAAGAATCAACTGCACTTGTGGGCCTCAAGAATCAACTGCACTTGTGGGCCCCAAGAATCAACTGCACTTGTGGGCCCCAAGAATCAACTGCACTTGTGGGCCTCAAGAATCAACTTTACTTGTGGGCCCCAAGAATCAACTTCACTTGTGGGACCCAAGAATCAACTTCACTGGTGGGTCTCAAGAATAAACTGCACTTGTGGGCCTCAAGAATCAACTGCACTGGTGGGCCCCAAGAATAAACTGCACTTGTGGGCCTCAAGAATTAAATCCACTGGTGGGCTTCAAGAATCAACTGCACTTGTGGGCCCCAAGAATTAACTGCACTTGTGGGTACCAAGAATTAACTTCATTGGTGGGCCTCAAGAATCAACTTCACTAGTGGGCTCCAAGAATCAACTTCACTAGTGGGCCTCAAGAATCAACTTTACTAGTGGGCGCCAAGAATCAACTTCACTGGTGGGCCAGAATCAACTCCACTGGTGGGCCCCAAGAATCAACTCCACTTGTGGGCCCCAAGAATCAACTCCACTTGTGGGCCCCAAGAATCAACTGCACTTGTGGGCCTCAAGAATCAACTATACTGGTGGGCCTCAAGAATCAACTATACTGGTGGGCCCCAAGAATCAACTGCACTTGTGGGCCCCAAGAATCAACTGCACTTGTGGGCCCCAAGAATCAACTGCACTTGTGGGCCCCAAGAATCAACTGCACTTGTGGGCCTCAAGAATCAACTCCACTGGTGGGCCCCAAGAATCAACTTCACTTGTGGGCTCCAAGAATCAACTGTACTGTGGGCCTCAAGAATCAACTGCACTTGTGGGCCCCAAGAATCAACTGCACTTGTGGGCCTCAAGAATTAACTGCACTGTGGTGACCAAGAATTAACTTCACTTGTGGGCCTCAGAATCAACTCACTGTGGGCTCCAAGAATCAACTTCACTAGTGGGCCTCAAGAATCAACTTCACTGGGGGGCTCCAAGAATCAACTTCACTGGTGGGCCTCAAGAATCAACTTCACTGATGGGTCTCAAGAATCAACTCCACTTTGTGGCCCCAAGAATCAACTCCACTTGTGGGCCCCAAGAATCAACTGCACTTGTGGGCCTCAAGAATCAACTATACTGGTGGGCCTCAAGAATCAACTCCATTGGTGGGCCCCAAGAATCAACTGCACTTGTGGGCCCCAAGAATCAACTGCACTTGTGGGCCCCCAAGAATCAACTGCATTTGTGTGCCCAAAGAATAAACTGCACTGGTGGTCCCCAAGAATCAACTTCACTTGTGGGCTCCAAGAATCAACTGCACTTGTGGGACCCAGAAATCAATTGCACTTGTGGGCCCCAAGAATCAATTCCACTTGTGGGCTCCAAGAATCAACTGCACTTGTGGGCCTCAAGAATCAACTCTACTGGTGGGCTCCAAGAATCAACTGCACTTGTGGGCCTCAAGAATCAACTCCACTGGTGGGCCTCAAGAATCAACTCCACTGGTGGTCCCCGAGAATCAACTTCACTGGTGGGCCTCAAGAATCAACTCCACTGGTGGTCCCCAAGAATCAACTTCACTGGGGGGCCGCAAGAATCAACTGGACTGGTGGGCCTCAAGAATCAACTGCACTTGTGGGCCCCAAGAATCAACTTCACTTGTGGGCCTCAAGAATCAGCTGCACTTGTGGACCCCAAGAATCAACTCCACTGGTGGTCCCCAGGTACTCCCGTCCAACACTGATCTCCATCCAAAAGGAAGGATTGAGTTGTTTTTGCAGTGCCCATCAATAGGATTTTCCGATGGTAACCTCTAATACATACATGTGATGGATGCTCCTGTATAGTCATACCGTTGCCATCTGTCATACATAGGTTCCCACGTTAATATAAAATATATCAAGTATTATGTTGCTTTTTTTTATAATTGTATATGGATTTGCACAGTGCAGCAATATTCCATGCAGTAAAAAACATTTTTATACTAAATCTATACCAGGCCATGGGCTCAAAAGGATTATTTTATCCACCTTCTGATAAATACAATTGATGTATGCAGCAGGAGCTTTATAGCAAAAAGGCTCTGTGAAACGCAATTTGAACACCGCAGACTCTGAATTTTACAAACCAAATAGAAGGAGAAACATGGTGATCAGTGAACTGATCTGAGTTGGACCTTATCAGCATAGAGCAGGTTCCATCTATCATGAGGACAACAGTTTACATACTGTTTAGAGGAACCATGATCCGTTGCCTCTATGTCCGCTAGCTAGATCATTTTTAACCCTTGTACCCTATTTCTTTTAAAATTAAGTTTTTTCCTATTTGGGTTCTTTTTGGATCAATAGAATATGCCACAAATGTCCCATCTCTAGGACCAGCACCAATCTTGAGAAAAGGCTCCCAAAAGACTGTTCTGTGGGACTTCTGAGTACACCCGAGGGACCTGCACCTATCAGATATTTATGATATAACCTATTGACCAGAGCGGTCACTGTATCAGTCAACTTTGTCACTAATTGTCATGTAATTTATAACACTGCTTGTGCTATTTGCACAATTTCATTATTTGACAAGTCAATTGATAATTCCTTCTATCCACACTTGTCACTAATTGTCACAACAGAGAGAATCTTCTTGCTTGAATATGTATCACTCGCATATTCACTACATACATTACAATCAGCAAAACAATTTGTATGCAAGTGGAAGGTTTGTTACTGAAAAAGAGGTGCATTCTATTTGGGGTCTTATGTATGAGTTATATGCTGAGTAATTGTATTGCCCGAAGGGATTTTTCCATCTCAGACATTTAGGACACACCGTTCGGCTGCTTTCAGAACTCCCATAAAACAGAATGGAGAGTACCATGCAAGATTAAGATAGGTGTGGGTCCCTATAAAACACTTACGGCATATCCCATTGATATGTCAAAAGTGTCTGGAATGGGAACATCATTTATTACAGGGTGGAAGGGGGAAACAACATTTATTACATCAATAACGACCGAGGATAGTATATCCAAGGCAATAGGTGTAAAAAAATATTACTTATAAACTTATTGCTAATAATAGAGGGAGCACAGAAGGGCTCTAGCAGTATATGAGGGTTAAATAACTTCTTCTGGCAAACTGATAAACTGTGTAATGTATAGTACAAGACCTGAAAGCGCAAGGCATCACCCGCTCGGGCATGACAGAAAGGATTCCTTTTCCAAAGTGTGTTCCTTTAAATGATTCATTATTCCAGTGGGGGGTGTCAGCAATTCAAGCATGTTAAACAATCTTTTTAAATATTATACAATCTCTACTTCATGATTTAGTAGCAAAAAATTACATTCGTACAGGAGGTGGGAAGTCCACTGACAGCCTATCATGATAGAGTAAACAGGTCTGTAGCTATAGCGACCTGAGGAGCTGATGCAGCCCATACAAGAGAGGATATCTAGGCATAGGTAGGACACTTCCCTGCTGTAATCGGCTATCACCATCGGTCCCATACACTTTGAGTGGAGCAATATTGCGCAGAGAAAAAACAAGGACTCTGGGCCCTCGTTTTCATGACTGGTGGATACACCAGCAATCATCAGACATTATGTCCTATTTGGTATAATTGATAAATGTTATTGGTGGCACACCCCCTTTAATTACTACTCAATTTCTAATTATTTGATTTACGGTGAAGCTTCATCAAAGAAATCAAAGATTTTCAAATTGAAATGGTTCGGATGCTCTATACTGTGACCATAGACTTTCCATAACTTTCAGAGACTTCTATCACTAGAAATGAACAACAATAAAAAATGAGACTACCATTGATGTGAAAGGTGCTCTGTCTGGAACAATGTGTTGGGCAGCATGGTATTTTAATTTTTTATAATTATTGGGATTCAGTCTCACAGACTTCTAACCATCTCATCTAATATGTCTGTAGAAGGATCATAAGATGATTTTCTGGGCAGAGCCACATAGACTGACTGATGTTATGAGCACCCTATGTCTTTCAAGTGATCATGTTATGCAAACACCCTATTGCTTCACCAATGTATTTTATAATGTCTGAAACGTCAGGGTTTGGCACATAGGGATGAAAGCCACCAACACAGTGTAGTTTTATTTTCTTTGCAACATTTGCATTCAACACTCATTAACTTCCCAGAAACAAATGAATCATTTCTGCTCTTGATTTCCTGTGACTCACACACTTCCAGGAAAGCTATGACCCTGTCTGCTTGTCATTTTAGAACCTAATTTCACCATGTCTATTCCCATGTTGACCACTACGGTAAAACGTTTCCAACAATTCTTAGGATTATTACATATATGTCGTTAGTTTATTGAACGGATGTGCAGTTTATTAAATATATCAAGCAGGACTGATGGCTAAAATTCTGAATATGGTAAAGCTTTTTTATTCCTTTCAAATTGGCATGTATCAACCATATGTGAATCAAGCCACTTAACAGAGTAATCTAAAATTGAAGCCAATATGATTAAAAGGGTGTTCTGGGAGTTAAAGGGGTTGTCTCACTACAAGGATTGCTTTTTATGTTAAAGATCTTGCAAAAACAAGTCATTTTGCAATATATGTCCATTAACAGTGTCCTACCTATTCTGAGATATCCCTTCTTACAAGGGCTGCATCAGCTCCTCAGGTCGCTACAGCTACAGACCTGTTTGATCCTGATTCCTGATAGGCTGCCAGCCCTGGTTGCTATAGCTACAGACCTGGCTTCTACTGCAGCCTAGTAGAAGCCAGTAAACACGCCTCTGAATTAAAAATGAAGCCAAGAAAATAGGACTGAGGTAAGATGAATCAATGTAGTGAGACAACCCCTTTAAGAATTCTCATCGGTCCATAGGTGCATGATAAAGAATAGAAGATAAGTCCCGTATTTCCCGGACGTTCCCTTTCAGTTTGGGCAGCCATCCCATTGAGCTCCACTGAAGCAGGGAACAGACATTGTTCAACTGACAGATTCAGCCAATCACAGGCCAGAGCTGTCACGCGCACATGACGTCAGACTGTCTGAAAAAGCGGCTGCAAATGAGCACAACGGGCTTCTATGGAAAACCCGTGCAGCAATCCCCACTGCACGGGTTTTCCGCCCGAAAAACATTGTGCACGCAAATTCTTCCGTCTGATTTTCGGACGGAATATGTGCATGGCAATGGGAAGGGGGAGGGCTTTTCTCTGCTCATCGCGGAGAGCCCAACCCCTCCCCCCACCCCCATCGGCCGTGGGGATGGCACACAAACTGGACAAATACCGGTCGGATAAACCGGCCAGCATTTGTCCATTGCCATGTAAACGGGACACTCAGGGTTGAGACGACGGGTAGGCAAAGGTAGGCGACCACCTAGGGCGCCACTTCATTCCAAGCAGGAAGGAGGCACAAAGAGGTATGGAGAGGCCTGAATTTGAAATTGGGTGGCAGAGGGGCGCTATATGCCTTAAGGCACCAGAATACCTTCTTCCAGTCTTGAGGACACCCCCCAATTGATTACACCCAGCTGACAGATTGGTAATGAATTATTTGGAGGATAACAAGGTAACTACATGACATAGAGATTTGAGGAAAGAATAGTTATTTCCCAAGGACCACAGGGGTAGACTAAAATAGACATTACAGGAATGGCTGTGTTTACATGGTCTTTTTTATGCATATTTTGTGTCAATAGCCAAAAGCCAAAGCCAGAAATTGGTGCTTTAGGCCTCGTTCACACGGCTTATTTCAGAACGTATTTACAACGGATTTCCGATGTAAATACGTTCTGAAATCAGTTTGAAAATCAGTTGCAAATAAGTGGCACTAAGTGTGGCACGTATTTGTAACTGATTTCCCGACGGATTCACCATCTACAATCATTGTAGGTGGTGAATCGTCCGGAAAGAATTGACATGTCAATGTTTTCCGTCCGGATGGCCGTCGTCAATCCGCGGTGGCAATCCGGAACGGAGTTTTGCGTCGTGTGAACGACGCGCCGTATTTTCTATTGAAATCAATAGAAAATAGGCTGTGACTTATTTTGGACGGATTTGCCGACGGATTGACGATCGTCAATCCGTCGGCAAATCCGTCCGAAATAAGCCGTGTGAACGAGGCCTAACACAGAAGAGATAGCTCTGTAGCCTTCATTTCTAGTTTTTATTTACAAATACAGATACATAAAAGGTGTCTACAAACACTGTGTGAATGCAGCCTATGGTTATTTACAGTGCAGCTGGCATCTCAGAGGGCCATTTTCTATAATGACAATTTTAACTACCTACACTTAAAGGGGTTGCCACGACCTCATCTCATATCTCCTGTATCCAGCTCTTCAGCTCTGTGTGCTCAGAAAGGGGCGTGTATGATTTGTTTGAATTGCATATCATGTGACTCGGCAGGATGAGATCACCAGGCCTTTCCTCTCTCTAGTCAAAGAAAGGTCCGTTTATGTATAAATTTGTAAGTAGCTACACTGCAGCTCAGAGGTAACATTTTTGCTTTACAGCACAAGGGTCCTTGGTTCAAATCCCTGCAGGAACCAAACCCGTGGATTTTTTTTTTCTCTTTATCAATGCACAGATCTCATTGAGGTTTCTTTTTTTTTATTTGCACTGTTTGACTTATTACTAACTAGTCCAAAGGACAGGAGTAGAATGACAGCACTCGGGGTTCGAACACTCAGTAGCTGCCTGAGAAGAGAGGTGATGTCTGAGCATGTCTGACCAGGACTGAGAAGCTCATAGCCCTGGTCGTATCCCCTGGAGATGAGCTGTAAACAATGGATCACTAAAGGAGCAGCTAAAACAAAAACGGTGCAGAATTTTTAATAATGATGAATGGTGAAAATGTTTATTATTTAATTTTCAAACTTCCCACGTCAATTTTACTTCGTGGCACAACCCCTTTAATACACACCCCTATACTGGGGCAGAAGACTGGCTCTGCCTACTAACTGCTCTGCCTACTCATCTACTCTACTGAGCACTCAAGTGTGAGGAAATTCCTACTAACAAACATCACTAATTGGAAATGTAAACCATACTGTATCCTAATGGCCACAATTCAGTGATTTTAGTCATCTAGCGAGGGTTGGACAATGTGCAGAATATGCTGATATGCTAGAGAACCTTCCTATTTCACTATGTAAGTATTATTGTGTGGTGTGCTGTACAGGTGTTGATCACATCCTAATAGCTGGTGGCTGACAAGCACATACTCATTACCTGTTGGAACCAAAAGTGCTTGAATTAAGTTACTTTTCCACCTGAATGACCCCTTTTGTTTAGGAGAAGTTGCCCTTCCCTAATTGGAACTGTTCTCTATGAGCTATTTATCAGAGTTCTTTGAATGTCTACTACAGACCGCAGAGCTTTTTTTCAGTTTAATGCCTCGTTCTGTCTCATTTCACCAAAGAACAGGCCTTGTAGCTTCTGAAACTTTGGTTTCTCTTAGCACTGTCTCATATTTACAGTTTTGAGTATTTTCTGATCTGTGACCTCTACCCTACAAGTCTTGAAGGTAATGAACACGGATTAGAAAGGTCATCATGTATTTTGATAGGACTAAGCTTTTTGTTCTGTTCTGTCTTTTACTCCTGCTAAGGAGACTTATCTACTCGGTTATAACAAAAGGCTTTGCTGTGCACACAGGGGTTTCAATAGCTACAATGGTTTCAGTTATAGTATGTGCATATGTAATAACTATTTAAAGTGAACTCTTTCACGTGGTCAAATTTTGGCGCGCGTTTTGCTTCGTATTTGTGCTCTAATACAAGCAAGATGCATGCCGAAATTATGGTAATCCAACTATGGATTACGCCTCCTCTCCCCGCGCTGACAGATAAGTGACATGTCACTTATTCGCGGCGCTTACGCGACACGAGTAATATCAGTCTATAGGGCCGTCCCCCCTGCGTCGCGGGAGTAGGCGCCAATCAGCTCTCTATGTAACTATGGATTACGGTAATTTCGACGCGCATCTCGCTCATAATAGAGCGCACATACGACGCGAAATGCGTGCCAAAATTTGACCGTGTGAACATACCCTAAAAGTTTCACTGTTGATTGGTATATCATATTGTTCTACCATTCCACAGGTAAGGTTTTTATACTTTATTTTAAGTAGTTATTGGGTAAGTGCTAGAATGTTTGTATGTGAACCCCTTCAAAAAGGAGAATCCAAACTGTCTAGTTCAGCACTGGTGATTGCATAACCCACCATGTCCTCTGCTATTCATCAATATGGGTATGTACAGGGCAGGGGCTGTTAGCGATTGGTCAAGTGTTATCGGCCTGCTGATGGCTGACCTTCTCAGAAAGCTCCTTTAGAGTTAGTTGATGGCATCAAACAGTAGAACCACACTCTGTGAAATACATCAAGTTGGGGTGCAGATTCCTGTTTTTATGTAGATTTTAAAAAGATTCATTGGATCCTAGTCATATCTGGTTTCCTCCTACTTTAAAGGTTTCTGATTATAATCTCCTACCACATTACATGGGCCCTTAGCCACTAATTTGGTCTCCTATTGTTCTTTGTTTCTCCCTGGCTGCTTACCTTGGAATTGGCTTTTTGCAACCTATTTGCTTATAAACTTTTTTATATGGCTTTCCTATTTGTATTTCATGCAGTCTCATAGCATTACTTACATTTTCTTTTCCTCATTTGGTAGTATCCATATACCCATTACCTTGTTGTAGCTCTGTATAGCTTTTGGCTCATAAATTTGATGTGCTATTGAGGTCTGTCATTGAGGGGGATTCATATTGTACTTATACATTTTTATTTAAAGATCACTGGTTTGCTTTTTTTTGTAACTTGATAACGTATTGTTTTCTAAAAAAAATTATAATAATTATTAATTAGAAGATTTAATAAATCTTTGGTAATTGGAGAAATAGTTATATCACTTATTGTAACCATGTATATGTTTTGCATTACAGCAACCCACTTTCATAGGATCTGCTCAGACACATTCTTCGAAAATATTTGTGTGGCTTCTTTGGATGTGTAGGGCTCTGTTCACAAATGCATTGTCTGAATTATAAACCTAAACAACAAGTAGTACCAGAAAGGTCTCTGACTGGAGCCATTGACTTACAATGGGATATGTTGGGCTCCACCATCACTTTGGCAGAAAAACTCCAGCTGTGTGCGGAACTATTGTTCCAGTCTACTATGATATAATCTGTAAAGGAAGCTTCAAACTAGAGGTGAACAAAGTCTAAGTAAGAAACCTTTAAATTTAGGCTCCTTTAAAAAAAAAAATTAATAAATGATGTAATGGCCCTAATGTCATTTACGAAAATGTGTATCACATGCATTTTTATGGAGATTAAACAGTAATTAAGAAAGTTGACTTTTCTCTAATCTTCCTAATTCTAGAAGTGACTCTTTGGCCGTGTTCACACGGCTTATTCCCGACGGATTTGTGAGCCGTACTGAGCTCACAAATCCGCCGTGAATAAGGGGCGGGACAGGGGGCGGGGGCCGGAGCGCGGCGGGGGCGCCGCTCCCGGCCCCATAGACAATGCATTGTTTACGGCGCGTCCGCGCCGTAAAGAATGTGCATGTCACTTTCTTCTCCGCGGCGGATTAGCCAAGCGGTGAGGAGCGAACGGAATCCACTGTTCTCTATGAGAGCAGTGGATTTACCGTAATGACAGGGACGTATGGCCCGTACATGAAGCCAATATCCGGAGAACGGTAGTACGGCGCCAATACGTTGACCAAATAAGTGCCCTGTTGAACGAGGCCTTTGTCACTCAATAATCCCTTGGAAGAACACTACAGTCCGGCTCTATCCATCTCTATGGTTTGAAATACCTGTTAAGGCTGCATCTACAAGACAAAGGACAAAGTACTCGTTAGATTTTGAATCCTAAAACCTCACGAGTATTTGAACAGTATTTTGCACAAAAAACCCAAGACTTTATAACTCATTCTTCATTTTTTACAAGACTTTTGATGCGGTTTTCAGATCTGCGTCATAGAGCGTCCAAAAACGCAATAATGCTGTATGATGCAAAAAAAAGATTAAAAACTCAAATTCAAAAACCGCACGCAAAGCTTTCTGGTCGTTTTACATGCCATCTCATTGACTTCAATGTGGCAGATTATTGAACATGTACCAAGTTTTTTGAAAAAACAGCAGGTTTGCCCTCTGACCTCAGAAAATCCAAGCTGAGTAGACTACAAACTCCAAGATACATGAAAAATATGGACCAGCGTATACTAAAGGGCGTTTTCTTTACATTCTGTAAATACAGGTGATGCAGTAAAACAGGCAGGTAAACGCAGACGCTTCGGACAGCACTCTGTCCATGTTCACAGCTGGTCTATATTTTTCATATATCTTGGAGTTTAAGGAGGCTTGGAAGCCGTGGGCCTGGGAACTGTGCAACTGCCAACTAAGGACATTTACATGGGACTGCAAGAACTATCCAGGTAAAAAGTGTGGGGAGACTATTTAGTCGTATATTTGTTTTTGTATGTGCAGACTACAAGTCGGATTTTCTATTGAGGTATGTGGAGATGATTTACAGTCAGTTTTTGATGGTTTTCAACATGTCAGGGGTGGGGAATATTTTTTCTGCCAAGGACCATTTGGATATTTATAACATCATTCGTGGGCCATACAAAATTATCAGCTTTAAAACGAGCCTGTTATAAATCATCATAATGTGATGGTTGGCACTGCTTCTCTCCCTGATCAGCACAAGCGCAAATGCACATTGCTGAACGGACGAGAACATCAGCAGCAAATCTCTTCCATGTCACTTCCCTGAGGCAGCACATCTGGGGAGAAAAGCATGGACTAAGAGTTGTAATTGAAGTGCTGAATGTTAGGATATGTTCACATGGCGTAGTGGGACACGCACTGTACGTGCCACAATACGCTGGGTGTTTTGGAAGCACGCCTTGATCAACGCATACTTCCAAAGCACAGAGGACCGGACACATGCATTATTAACACTGGTAACAATTGACATGTCACTTCTCTCCCCGGGCGTACGATACGATTGTGTTGTATGCCCAGGGAGATGAGGCATAATTTATAGTTCTCTATGAGAGCTCTGAATTACCGTAATTGCGGAGCGCATTTCGCGAAATGCGCGCCGCAATTACACCATGTGAACATAGCGTTTACATGCAGTGTGTCTGAGTCTCTGATCACCCAATAATGTGATGTGCACAACAGTCCTGATATGAAGTAGATTATTGGGGTAGAAATGCAATGAACTAGAGTTGGCCCTAAAGTCATGGATGACTCCCCTTCTCCGAGTGAGGTTAGCTACCCAAGTGTCTCGGTTTCCTTAATGTTGTGATGGCCATGTTCTTTTTCCACCAACATGCTTTGGCATATCGGGGTAGGAATGGCATGGACTAGAGATGTTACTGGTGTACTTGGTATCAGGAACTTAAGAGACTAGCGGATGCATGGTAGCACATCGGGAAGAAACAGCTTGAGTAAGATGTGCTGCTGAGCATACGCTAGTCTCTAAGGGTAGGTTCACACAATGTAATTTCAGCGCTGAAAATGTCAATGGCAAAAAAGCATTGTTTTCTCATCGGAAATTCCGACGACTAAACAAAGTTGACTGTCCAAGGCAGATTTTGTGCCTACTATACGAGTAATGATCGGTGCTTACAGTGTGCGCCGAAAATATTCGAGTAAAATCAATGTTTTACGGTTGGGCTTCTATCATTTTTGACGTTGTTTTTGGGGAAGGATTATACGTGTAAATTGCCCAAAAGAAAAAAAAAAGCTGCGTGAACGTACAATAAATCTCCTGGCACGTGTTTGCTGATTTGGGGACATGAGCTCAGTGGTGGACCAAATTATTTTTTGGCCCATATACGGCCTAGGGGCTAGATGTTTCCCATCCCTGATCTATGTAATACAAAACTCATACTAACACTTAGGTCACTAGACAAATCAGCTTCCTCCCGTTTATGTACTTTAATAGTTAAAAACAGTGATCAATTCTAGTAATTTCTCAGGCTGACAGACATATTAAGCATGAAGTGTGTTGTTCTAGCAGATCAATAGTGAGTTAGATCCGCTCCAGATGTTGAGGAAGTGCTAATACAGGTATTAAACGTGAGTATGTAATTAAAGTGGTGGAAGCATTGCAAGAACTAATTAGGTGTCTTTTACAGAGTGGGAATAAGGCATTAATGACTAGGCGCCACTAGAGATCTTCTAGACCTGGGGCCCTTTTAACACGAACCATGTTATTCTGTCGGCTACAGGCTCGAATAAGCATTTATGGCATCACCCTCATAGAGTGCAATTTACCTAGGCCTAATTATAAACACACTTCTTGTCAATGCTTCTCCCTGGTTATTGATCTCCGGCTCTTGATACTTATATTTTTACATATTTAAAATGCATGTTGTCTAGGATAACCAACTATCTAATCTCCATGCCTAAGGCTATCAGGCCCTTCTCTTTTAAAACATGTACAGCCAACATTGCATTTTCCTGGCATCCTAATGCCTATTCACATCCAAGGCACATATGTCACTGTGGCAGCTGGAAAGCCGACCATAAAAGTGGATTATGGTGACACCATTTGAAGGATTTAAATTGATTTTTCTGGCAAATAAGACTATGTTAAATCAAAAACAGGTATCCACATCTCTCCATATCTCAGTATCTGCTTCCTATTTTACTATAGCTCAATCACAGTGTTTTTTTCTGCACATCTTATCTAATAGTCTGTGGAAGCAGAAGCAAATTTCACACCAGCTTAGACTACACTGAACAGTGTTTAGGTACCTGCCATATATGTTAATAAATTCTTAACACCGTTACTATCTTCATGGAATCTTGATTCTTCGCCTAAGCATGGATTATATAGAACTTTTACTCATTCGGATCTACTTTGGGGAAAATAATGCATTGAGTTAGAAGGCTTCACAGGGTCGGGAGAAGTTACAGTCTGTTGATATGTCTGAGACTTTCACAACTATTCTAGCTGCCTAGTTGATAATGGTCGTAGCTCACCACCATTTTTCCTCGACACAAAGTAGAGATATTTTCTTGTATGTAAGTCTCACTGCAGGCGGCTATAATACTGTGCTCATTTTGGCTGACACTTAAGTGTTGGGAAAAAGGGTTTGGGCCTTAGTAAATAGAACTTTCAGCCTGAAAACCATTATTTTCAATTGCATTGAGAAATTGCTTCATTGAGTCACATACATTGCATGAGTCAATGCTGGTGTAAATGCGACGAGGGAGTATTTTGCTGATGATGTTGTTTTCAGGCCTGTTGGCTTTGAAGAAATGTATATATAGAGTTATATTTATACATAGATTGTTGTTGTGTATATTATATTTTGTAGTTTTGTGCATAGTTTAAGGGTATGTTCACACGGACGTGTTGGGTCTGTGTGAACATACGCTTTCAGATGCGTGTTTGGGTCCATCTAGACGGACCCAAACACGCATCTAACAATGAGCAGTGTGTTTTCCATTGCTTGCAATGTAAAACACGTATCGGCGTTTACACGAGTGATCGCTGATGAGTGTTTACATTGCGTCTGTTGGATCCGTCTTTCGGATCCTTTCCAAGAATTGACATGTCAATTCTTGGTTCGAAAGACGCAGCAGACACTCTATAATAAAGTATAGGGTGGGATCCTGCTACATCCAACACGGATCCAACCACGCAGTAGCGCGTTGGATACGTGTTGGAGCCAATCGACACTACATTTTGGATGCAATTTTCGGATGCAACACAGATCCAAATTGTATCCAAAAACGCAATGTGAACATACCCTAACTTTCACTTATTTATTTATTTCATATATTACATTTATGTTCAAAAATTTTCTAGGAGTCAACACTGAAGACATTTTCACATACATATATGATGGGCAATTATTTAAGCCATAGTTCATGTATTACATTTATGTTCAGAAATGTTCTAGGATTAAACACTGAAGACATTTTCCCCGTCCGTCTGTTGCATGTATGCTGGGCAATTATTAACGCCGTATTCTCTTTCTTGCAGTGGCATGCTTTGTCCCGTGAAGAACAGGCCAAATATTACGAGTTAGCCCGAAAAGAAAGGCAGCTACACATGCAGCTCTATCCAGGCTGGTCTGCAAGAGACAACTATGTGAGTCATTTTTATTGTCTTTTATTAAGAATGTGTGGCTGAACAACCTACCTATAACAGCCAGGCAAGCACTTTATAAAACCCTGTGAAAAGTGAACTCATCTGTTTTTTGAGCCAGAAGTGAAACTGGACTGTGATCCGGAATCTCCTTGTACAGCTGAAGAGATGAGGTATCTTTACCTTATTTATAGCCTCTAAAGAGGGCCTGTGACCTCTCCTGACATGTTTATTTCAGTAAATCCTTGTGTTCCCTGTGAAATAACAATTCTGGAGCAGCTTCTCTTATAACTCTGTGTTGTGCTGTTCCTCTGTTATTCCTCCTACAAATGTATTATATAATCAGGATGTTACCATTCCAGTCTTCATAGGGAGTAATAAGAGGAAATTCATGGCTCACCTTCAGATTGATGCATAAAAATGAAACATTTATTCAAATGGTAAGGCAAACAGGAAAGAAAATGAGAAAATTTCTGTACATCTAAATAATACAGAGGATATAGATTTCCCAATGGTCCAGACGTTTCGGCCTGAATAGGCCTTCATCAGAGTGGACCACTGATAAGGAGAAGGTATTCACAGCACCAATAACAATCATAGAGGCTCTTTGTGTACCTTCTCCTTCACTTGATCTATGGTCCATTCTAATGAAAACCTATTCGGGCTGAAACGTCTGGACTGCGGGATAAACTGTATCCTCTGTATAATGAACATGGAGAGACACATTCTCATTTTCCTTTCCTGTATGCCTTGCCACTTGAATACATGTATCATTTATAAGATGTGCCATGGGTTTCCTCTTATTTGTTGTGTGGTTACTAGTCCAACATTTCTAACAAATGTGGGGAACCCCACCTGCTTTACAAATAGTCTTCATAGGGTTTGTCCCTGCACACACCGATTGCCCTGACTATCAGCATTGATTGGACAATGTCAGTCCGTGCAGGGACATGCCCCCTATTGGTAACACCCATCTGACAAATGCAGTAATACATTTCCATAAGGAATAAGAGAAGAACAGTACAACACAGAGTGGGTTACACGAGAAGATGCTCCGGGAATGTTATGTCAGCAGGAACAGAAACCCAAATGGTAACATCGATCTGACAGATTGATGATGAATTTCTAGGAGGAAAGGGGAACCACTCAACATAGAGATTTAGGGAAAGATGTTCCATAATTATAATCTAATTGGGAGTACTAAGATTTCCTAAAACAGACATGTCAGGAAAGGTCACAGGTCCATTTTAAAGGGGTTGTATCATGAAGACAACCCATGTTCATATGCCCAGGTAAAGCTGATGCATGTTATACAGATGATGACACCCTCTGTAACCCAGGGAAGCTGCTCTTGTGGTGGTGGACCGGACGTGACTTATCTATGTATTACATGTAGGACATGTAGCTGAATTACTGCTGTATAATGCTATGTTTTCCATTTTTATAGAGCAGCTTAAGAAGTAAAAGCTAATTTCTAATTGGTTGTTATGGGCACAAAGACAGTGTTACACTGAGACAGTCTTGGTAAATGAGGCCCAAAGTTTTTTGGTAATTATGATATTTTTGGTTGGTCAGTGGTTAGGCTTATTGCCTTATACTGCTGGAGTACTGGGTTCTAACCCAACCAAGGACAACAGCTCCATGAAGTTTGTATTTTCTCATCATGATTGTGTGCGTCTCCTTTAAGTACTATGGCTTCCTCTTCACTTTCCAAAGAAATACTAATTGGTTAATCTGGAATTTAGATTTTCAGTCCCAATGGGGGCAGGGACTGATGTACATGATGACAATATCTGTACAGTGCTGCAAAATATGTGAGCACTATATAAATGAATGCAGTTAATAAATATTAATTTATACATGGAACAATGAATGACTCTTTATTCCATATACAACCATATAAAGTATTTAGGCTAGGCTATAAAAGTGGCAGACAAATGGTAGATGGCAATAAAGGTGTCTTAGAGGTTTAAGAGGGGTTGAAGAAGGGAATCATATCATGGTGTCCTGTTGCACAGACCGGAGTTTGCAGCAGCTGTGAAGCTGGGCTAGTTTCCAAGCTATTCATTAACCCCATCAGTAACAAGGAGGCTCCAAGTGACTATTGGCATTCTGTTTGATGGTTTATTTTTTGATAAGGAAACCATATACTCGGTAAACATGTATAAACTTGTGAGCTTTAGTCTCAAAATGGTCCAAGACTTACAACCAGTGACGTGTCGCACACAGTCTACATGGCTGTACAGCCTTTCTTCAAGCAAGTACTTTTATCTTCTCTCAAGGAAGCTGCTTTGGCTGACAAAAGTAACATCATTGGCAGGATCGGTCCTTGTTGGCCACCTTCCACCCCATCCCTGTGATCACTCTTAGTACAAGTGCAGTTTTTCAGTATAACTGGGATTATTACTGACTACAGAGTAAGGCACCAGGATGCAGACTTCTGTACACCAGAGCTGTATAAGTGAAGAATTCTAGTAGGGGGCACATGTTCCAGCTGTATTCCCAGGGCAGCAGAGCATCTACACCCTGTATCCTCTTATGTATTCTTCTCAATTGAGCTGGAAGATTCAGAGAACTAAATGAACATTGATACCCTGTTTCCCCGGAAATAAGACAGTGTCTTACATTGATTTTTGCTCCTAAAGACGAGCTAAGACTTCTTTTTAGGGGATGTAATATTTTGGGTATGTATTAAATATCAATATATGTAGAACTATAAAATCAGAACAATGCTTTAATGTTGTCATTTTATTGTTTTTTTTTCTCGATATATATTTATATAAATAATATTTATAACAGATTGATATAATGAAAATACTTTCGCACTCTATAAGCTTATTTTCTCAATCGACATACATATACATTAAGGGCTTGTCCCCACGGTACGGGTTTTCAGCCGGTTTTCAGTTTTTAAAACCATCTGTAAACCGGGTGACAACTTTAAAAATGGACCTTAAAGTAAAACCAAAAGCAGTCCCCACTGCACGGGTTTTCCGCCGGGCGGTTTTTTCAGACCATCGGCGATCCAAATAGCATTGAACATGTTCATTCTTCCGCCTGGTTTTCGAGCGGAATATGAACATCTGAATGCGAGGGGGGAGGGATTTTCTCTGCAAACAGCCCCCGGAGGCCGTATGCACGGCCGCAAACACCGGTCGGGTTTTCCGACCGGTATTTGCACTGTGCCATGTGAACGGCCCCTAAAGGATTGTCCATTATAAAAAATACACAACATTGGGGCCAGAGTGGGGAAAAAAAGAAACCTTATACTTGCCTAACTGTCCCCTGCTGCTGCCGCTCTGAAGATCACTGTCAAGTGCTTCTCTTGACTTCCAGGTTCCAGGTGTCCCCGTCCCGAAACACTTCATTGTTAAGTGAATGGAGATGCAGCGTGCGGGATACCTAGGTAAGTATCAGGTTTTTAAATTTTTTGCCCACCCTGGCCCCAATGCCGTACAATTTTTTTTATGGACAACCCTTTTTAACAAAGTTTACTGATTATTAATAGCTACTAATTACTAATAACTACTAATTAGCAATATTAACTAAATACAAAGATCATTGTTGGATAGTAAAAAACCAAAGCAGATAAATAGTATGTCATTGCACAACAGCGTGAACAGTGAAGCATGAAGGAACAACCAGGGGTGAATGGTGAATGGCTGGTGGGATTTAGGCGTAAAAGGAGCAGGGAGCGAGAGTTTCCTACTCAGGTCAGAAAAAGAGCTTCAAAGAGAAAACAGGGTCATTGCTTGTGGGGTAAACTTAATGTGATCCCACTATGGGGCCCAGATTAGCTGAAATTTCGCCTGACTGGCCAGGAAACCCGAGGTCGATTTTTTTATTTTTCATTAACCATATACAACAATGGGCGGCGTTTAAATCAAGAGAAGTCTGGTTTATATTCTTTATATACTACATTTGCCATTCAAAGGCTGAGAAGTGCATTGTGAAGTATAATGACTTTAATAGATCAGTCATGTGATCGAGGTCTTCTACACCCAAATTGTCATGGAACACTTTGCACCTTTATTAACAGTTAGGGGATGCTAAATGATATTTCCACTCAACACGACTCCCGGAGCCTGGCGTAGAACTCCATAAAGCATTTTACGAGTGTAGTTGCCACTGTAACTGTCCTGTTACCAGGTATCTTGGGTCAGCCTAAAAGTGACAGCACTTGTTACTGCTAAGTTCTGGGCAACCGCTGACCAGACTGTAAGAAAACCTTTGTTAGGCTTCAATGTTCTATAGCATCATATAGACAATGTATTGGATTATGTATGTAATAGACCCCTGTTGTGCTTTGCATTATGCTGAGCAATGAAGAAGATGTGAGCTGTAATACATTTAAAGTAAAACCAATGACCATCTATTGGCGTTAACATCTTAGTTTATGCTTTCAGTATATGAGGTCTTATAAATTGTATGGAAGTAACAGACATATTATTTTTTGCGACAGGGTAAAAAGAAGAAAAGGAAGAGAGAAAAGCTCCAAGAATCCACATCAGGTTAGTTGCATTTTGTTTTTCCCTTTTTTAATTGAGAGACAGACTAAGAGAGACAGAGACCAATAGGCAGACAGAGACCAAGAGAGACAGACAGACAGAGACTGAGAGAGTGACAGCGACAAAAAGAGTAACAGACTGAGACCCAGAGATAGAGACAGAGATATATATATTTTATTTAAAGTTACACTATGTTTTTTTCAAGTAGTATTAAACTACCATTAGTATGTACAATTCACCTGGCAAGCAAAGCGTAAGTGGGGAAAATGCATTTACAGTGTTTGAGATGTAAATATAATATTGGAAGTGTTATAATGTGTCATATGATGTATACATAATTATGATGCAGTGATGGCAGGTATCAACTATAACCTTTATCTCCCAAATATGATGTCTATGCCCTATAAAATAGTGACCTGTAAATCAAAACGAGATACCGATATACAGTGACCTTCTTATTGACCTCTATGTTTAACTGTATATGTTAATTCACTGCCCAATACTTATTGTACGCCAACTTTTTTTAAACCAGAGTATGTCTTGTATCAAGTTGGTCTGTTTTGCTGAATCATTGTCAATGATGTTTTTTTTCCTTTTGAGACCCTTTGGAAAGTGGTAATTGTTCTTAAAATAGGTAAAAGTCAATATCTACGAAATGAAAAAGCTAATTGTTCATCACTTTATAAGATGCCATTACTAGGCAAAGAAGATAAGTTCCCATTTCAAATAACCCAGCTAGCTAAAAAGACATATCAGCAGAAAGTCAAATGTGTCTTACCAGGTCAAGTAGGTTAGCCGAGTTGATTTTTAGCCCTGGTAGTGAGGTAATATTGGTGTCAAATCAGATTTTGACTAAAAGGATCCCAACGCATGAATTTCTAAATCAGCAGCCACTTCCAAGCTGCTTGTCAATAATCCTATATCGCAAGTCTCAGTCTAGCCAATAAAAGTAGTGCCTTCAATCACTCAGATACTTTCTGGAGATATAAAAAGATATAAACCAATCAGATTTTGATGGGACAGTTTTTTATACAAAGAAAAATGTATCGTAAAGTATATAACGGAAAATGTAAAGGAAAATATAGAGGAAACTGTAGTATATAAAGGAAAATGTAGAGGAAACTGTAGTATGTAAAGGAAAATATAAAGGAAAATGTAGTATATAGAGGAAACTGTAGTATATAAAGTTTATAAAGGAAAATGTAGGTCCTACCGATAAGCCATACACAGGAGATTGGGTTGGCGGCATGGTGATATTTTAATGTATATGTGGTTTGCTAGTGCCCCCTGGTCATTTGAGTTGGCTTAGGAAAATTAACCAGCCATGTTTGTCATATACTTGCCATCGCATCCCATCCAACATAATGTCCAGTCCATGGAAAGTTTTCCAACCTCTGCCATTAAGGAATATTAGGATATAGACCCATCAGCCATAACATTAGGACCACTGAAGGTGAAGTGAATAATATTGGTATTCTTGTGGCAGTGGCACCTGTCAAGGGGTAGGATAAATTAGTCAGCAAGTGAACAGTCAATGCATAAAACTGATATGTAGGAAAAATAGGCAAATGTAAGGATCTAAGCAACTTTGACAATGGTCAGGTTGTGATGATTAGATGACTTTGTCAGAGCATCTCTAAAACGTCAGGTCTGGTTCCAAGGACAACTGGTGAACTTCCCAGAGGGTCATGGGCAACCATGGCCTATCAGTGGTTGTAGAGAGTGAAGGCCAAGGGCATGTCCCCACGGCATGGGTTTGTGGCCGTTTTTTTTTTAGACGGTTTGCGGTTTTGCAGACCGTCTGAAAAACCGGCCGCAAACGAGCACAATGGTGCTCTATGGAAAACCCGTGCAGCAGTCCCCATTGCACGGGTTTTCCGCCCGCGGGCTGCCCGAAAAAGATTGAACATGCACATTCTTCCGTCTGGTTTTCGGACGGAATATGTGCATGACAATGGGAAGGGGGAGGGCTTTTCTCCGCTCATCGGAAAAAAAACGTCCCCCGTCCCGTCCCCCGCGGCCGTGGGGACGGACGCAAAACAGGACAGATACCGGTCAGGTAAACCGACCAGTATTTGTCCTCTGCCGTGGGAACGCACCCTAAGTCAACTGGTACGGTTCCACAGAAGAAATACTGAAGTACAGACTGCATCAAAGCCTGCAGTGTTCAGAGCTGTACATCCACAGCCTTAGTACCCATGCTTACACCTGTATACCACTAAAACCATCTACAATTGTCATATGCATGGCTGGGTGTGTGTGTACATCGCTTACTTGGATACTAAGAGAGGTACTAGGATTAGAAAAAGACAAGCTGGCAGAGGCAGCTCAGATGCTCTTGGCAATGTTCTGATGGGAAACCAACAGAGCCTTGACATTCATTACTTTCTCATGTACCACCTACCTAAACCTTATTATAGGTCAAATATAACCCTTCAGGAGGATCTGTGACCTTTCCTGACATGTCTGTTTCAGTAAATCCTTGTGTTCCCTGTGAAATAGCAATTGTGGAGCCTCTTCTCTTATAACTCTGTGTTGTGCTGTTCCTTTGTTATTCCTCCAACAAATGTATTACTGAATCTGTCAGCTGGGTGTTACCATTCCAGATTTGAAAGGTGTACGTCCCAGTCCCAGTGCACACACTGACTGTCAGCACTGATTGCATAATGTCAGATTGTGCAGGGACACCCCCCAATGGGTAACACTCATCTGATTGAGAAAGAGAACAATACAGAGTTATAAGAGAAGATGCTTCATAATTGTTGTTTAACAGGGAACAAAAGTATTTACTACAAAAGACACATCAGGTAGAGACATGGTATTGTTGTTACTAATGGTAAAAGCCTCTTTCAGCGGATAATGTGCCTGCTAGACTGCAAAAATTGTCCAGGAATGGTTTGAGGAACACAAAAAAGTTCATAATGATGTTCAGTCTTTAAATTCCACCTAACTCAAGCCAAGATAGGCCCCACTTCACAACTAACAAGACTTAAAGGGGTTGTCTCACTACAAGGATTGCTCCTTTTTATGTTAAAGATCTTGCAAAAACAAGTCACTTTGCAGTATGTGTCCATTAATAGTGTCCTATGTGTTCTGAGATATCCCCTCTTGTATGGGCTGCATCAGCTCCTCAGGTCACTATAGCTACAGACCTGTTTGGTCTCTCCTGATAGGCTGCCAGCACTGGTCGCTATAGCTATAGACCTGGCTTCTACTGCAGCCTAGTGGAAGCCAGTAAACACACCCTTGAATTCAAAATGAAACCAAGAAAAGAGGACTGAGGTAAGGTGAATAAATGTAGTGAGAAAACCCCTTTAAAGGGGGTTTCTCACTATGCAGTTTCACAGAGCCCCAGCCAGTTTTAGACTTGTACTTCCTGTTTAGGCTGTGGGTGGCTATATAGCAGTGATTCACATATCAGCTGGGCTGTTCCAAGCTATTCCTGTTACAGTTACATGACTGCAGGAGATTTAGTAGTAGTAGTAGTAGTAGTAGTAGTACACAAGGCTACAGAGCTCAGCTTGTGAAGCAATCAGACAAGAGACAGAGGAGAGAGAGGTGGTCAGTAACCAAGAGAAAGTTGTGCACTCTGTGTACTCTAAAAGGAGATAAAATCTTCTTTATCTCCTGACCAAAGCAAAATCAAAACAGCAATGTATTTGGTAATAGTCTTCATTTACCTTTCTCTACTTGTTAAAAGCTAATCATTGTAGTGAGAAAACACCTTAAAAGAATCCACTACCATGTGGAGTCCATATCGGTCATAGCTGTTTTGGTAGCATAAGAGGGACAAAAACAATAGTTTTTTAATTTTATGCCTGACTAACTTATATTTATAGTCAGTAATTGATACTAGACGTCTTACAATGTAAAATAAATCAGCTGCACATTCCTTTAATAACATTGTAATTTCAATAATTATATTCTTAAATATATACAGATTTGATAATATTATACTTTTTTTTGAGAATACAGTTCAATGCTCATCATTCACTTATACTAGACACCTTGTGACAGTCACTAACAACCCATGGAAAATGCCAGACATTTCTAATGAGGATTACAATTAACCTCGGAAACATTTTGGCCACCACCACGCCACAAAAAGTACATAGATAGTGACATTTAAAATTGAGTCCTGCTCTTGACCTCAGATGACCTTAATGGCCGGGCCATTTGGCTTGCATGTCTTCTATCTGCCTGGTAATGTCTCCCAGCAGCTGTCTAAAGATCCCAAACATTATGTAATATTATCGGTTAGGTTGAAAGTCACATTTGTTCTGAGGGAATGAAAAGTATTACTCCGATGGAAAAAAAATCACAACTGTACCTTTTGTTGTATGCAGAATACTCCAACTACGCACTCTGAAGTTGGGTGTCGCTTGGTATCAACAGTGCAAGCTTTATATATTTCATAAGTCATCCCATAAGCCTGCCCCTTCTCTACATTCAGTATGTGGTTCTGTCTGGTAAACTTTGTACCTTATTTGCTCTTGGTCACTATTATTCACCACTTTTTTGCTACGTAAGAATCCAGGAAGCTTAGGTTTGGTGTCTTTTAGTGATTTTATCTCTATAACAAAAAAATTACTATAGGGCCAAGGAGTCAAACCACCATCTGTTCATTAAACGGGTTGTCTCACTACAAGGATTGCTTTTTATGTTAAAGATCTTGTAGAAACAAGTCACTTTGCAATATATGTCCATTAACAGTGTCCTACCTATTCTGAGATATCCCCTCTTGCATGGGCTGCAACAGCTCCTCAGGTCGCTATAGCTACAGACCTGTTTGATCTCTCCTGATAGGCTGCCAGCACTGGTTGCTATAGCTACAGACCTGGCTTCTACTGCAGCCTAATAGAAGCCAGTAAACACGCCCCTGAATTCAAAATGAAACCAAGAAAACAGGACTGAGGTAACATGAATCAATGTAGTGAGACAACCCCTTTAAGTGGATTCTGTCAAAAAACTACATATCTCAGATTTTTAATATTTCTGATTTGTGATTTATTTCTCAATGCATAAATGTTTTAGAAACGTAAAAAATACCCAGTTTTGCATAATGTTTTGTAATTTGTAGTCTTAGGCCCAGTTCACACAGCTTATTCACGCCGTAATTGCGGGACGGATTTCGCCCCGCAATTACGGCGTGTGCCGTGCAGCGGGGGCGGGGCCGGCCGGGATAATGTGCATTATGAGAACTGTGGATTACCGTAATGCCTGGGATGGATTTCAGCCATATTGGAGCGCAGTACGGCGCGCAATACGGCCGAAATCCGTCCCCAAATCAGCCGTGTGAACGAGGCCTTATGGTCTGTTCGCATACAGACATTGATCAATGTCATTGAAGTGTTACCATAGTAAATACACCAGTTTTCTTCAGCACATAAGAGACACCATAAATCATATGGTTTTCATCACCTTACGTAAATTTTCTGTCTATAGTATATGTAGGTGTAATGTACATTTTAAGAGGGACATAAAAAAAATTAATTTCTCTATGGACCTGTCAGTCCCATAAAAACATGCGGCTAAAGATGATCCAAAGGTCACTAAAGAATTTCCACCTGGGTTTTATTGACTTCACAAGAAGCTATTGACCAACAAGCATGACCTTTATGCCTCCTTTGAGGAAAAGGTAGCCCTTCATAGAGTATTAACGTATGCAGAGAGACATGGAGTGAATGGATATGTATGTGTCAAAAAGAGAAAATATATGTGTAGAAATACAGTAGAAATTGCAAGCAAAGTAAGCTCTCTAAGCTGGTATAACAACCATTATATCAAAAATTTAGATGTTTATACATTTTTGCAATATTTCAATCAACAACTTTGTTAAAAGACCAAAATTTTCTACAGGTGCAGGCCCACCAAGAATGACAGCCGCCTACATCTGAAACATGGTAAGAACATCTCTTTAGCTCTCATATTGTTATAAGATGGGACGAGCCTCGCATTGAATTACCCATCTACCTTAAACTTATTCTCCATTTGCTAAAGAGACTGGCTACTTTCTCGAGGTGGAAAAGTTTTGACAGATTTGTTTTATAGAAGGTGATTTCACTGGTTTGAAAATGATACGTTCTTACAATGGTTTTTATACCGGCTTTGTCATAGTAAAGTAAAGTACATCTTAGGCACCCACCTTCAAATGTCTACCAATATCTCTCGAATTTCTCCAGCCTCCAAAGCCTATGTTATAAAACTGAGATGCTAGGAAATGTAAATTTAGTGGCCAATTCATAAGAGGTATCCATCTACTTTTGTACTATAGGGTGTGGAATGTTTTTGAAAGTTTCCTTTAAATTTGCTTTCATTATGGTTTAATGGAAGTGTTCCCTGTATGTACAAAGTGTTCCCATAACATGGAGGACTGCAGGAAATTTCAGATACATTGTGGTTGAATTGGAGACAAAATGTAGAGTAATTTAACTGCCTGACACAACCAAGAGAATTCGTAGTATCTTCGATATAAGGGGATACTAAAATAATAATCGCTCAAAAGTTGATTCCTTACCAAAATCTTAGCTGGTAAATTAAGGGATAAACCATCAAAATATATTAGATTTTGGTCAGAGGTAGACACAATATCGTAGACTTCAGGGGCCAGTAAGGTATTGTTTAAATGCCAAAAATAACTTCTATAGAGATTAATAGTAAAAAAAAAATAATAATAAAAAATTGGCACCTGAAGCAAATAATAAACTGATATGTAATATTGGAGAGAGTATAATAGAACATCCTTTGAAAATAAGTTGGACTAAATTAATCTAAAAATACAAAGTACATTCTTAATACAGATGTTAAGTATAAGTTATCCATCAGAATAAAATATGTGTTCACTCATTAGTTTGTGAACAGAACCCAAGTAAAGACTTTGAGACAGAGACTGTCTGAGCTAATCACGTAAAAGAGCCTCCATCTTGGCTACCCCGTGATGTTGACATTGCTGAGCAGTATTCCAGACCACTGGCTCCTGAAATCTTTAAGGTACAGCCAAAATCATATTGCTGCCTGTTCCTGTCAGCTGGGACATATCTGTAAATTTATGTACGTAATTGGCAAATTTGTTTTACAGTTGTTTAAGCACTCTGTCTCTTTCTTTACCAAGTCTGTAAAATGGAGTATGAGAATGGTAGGCATTTCCTTTCATCTGGCACGGTTCCATTGTTTACGGTCTGTGTGGTCTGACTCCTTGCAACATGCCACTCTCTTGAAGGGCCCTCTCTTTTTAATAAAGACATCTGTTAGGACCCGGACAAAGACGTTCTGTTGAGAGTCCTCAAACACTGCAGGAAATTAGTTTGCAGAGTGCTGCGGATATTTTGCACAAAGCTAAAAGTTCCGTGGGCATTAAATAGTGAGAAATATTTCTCTGGCATTTTTTTTTCCTCTTTTCCCCCCAAATTTCCAAGAATACAATGTGCTAAATTTTGTCTGCACACTGCAAACTTTTTATTGTCTGCTTGCTGGACATATGGAAGCCATGTGTCTACTTCCATGAGCAGTATTACAGACACGTGTCATGTACACAAATGTTTTAATACCTTATTGTGTGTGCATTTTGCTTGTGGTATAGCATAATGGATCTTTTTGTAAATTTCAGTGCATATTCATTTGCCATGTTGTCGGCAGCATTTGTAGATATTTACTTTTAGCTTTGTCATCCCAACATTTTAAGGGCATATGCAGTCATTTTTATCTTTCTTGCAACCCGTTGACAATAATGATACACAGCACAATATTCAAGCTTGTGGCTCATCCCCATGGCAGAGGACAAATACCAGTCGGTTTATACGACCGGTATTTGTCCGGTTTGTGTGCTGTGCACACGGCCATGGGAAACGGATTTTCTCCGCGATTAGTGGAGAAAAGCGTTCCCTCTTCACATTGAGATGTTCATAAACCGAAAGAAAACCGGACGGAAGAATGAACATCAGCAATGTTTTTCGGGCCACCAGCGGTTTGAAAAACCGGCGGGCGGAAAACACATGCATTGGGGACTGCGGCACGGGTTTTCCATAGAGGCCCCATGTAAAAGTTTGCGGATGGCTTTTCAGACGGTTTGCAAACCGGTGCAGTGGGGACATGCCCTTACTGTAATCGGCAGTTTCCAATATTGTAGGCTGCTGGTAATAATATATCGCGGTCATAGTGGAAAAGGGACGCATTACAATTTTACCATTTTTCCCATCACCATTGTCCACAACGGCTATGGAGATCACTACTGTCGGGAAAACTTTGATGTGAATTTTTTTTTTTTGCTAAACTATGCCCAAATGAATGTTTTAATCCTCTTGTCTCACTTAAAACAAGCCTACATATGGCTTCTTTAATAGAAGAGTAAAAGAAAACTCTAGGGGCCACATGTATGAAAAGTGTCTAGGTCTAAAAGAGTGCTCCTCTCATTTTTTCCAGCGCACTATAAGAAATGAGAGGGGCGCTGTGATTGGTTGCTATCGGCAACAAAGTGAGTTTTAGACCTAGACACTTTTCATACATGTGGCCCTAGGTGTCAGAAATTACGACATGAAAAAATATATTTTTTAAGTGCTTTAATTGTATAAAACATGATAAATAGAAAAAATTAAAACGTAAAGAACCACAGCCAAATTGCTGCAATTTTTTTTTCAAATTCCCCCTCCAGAAAGTGTTAATAAAAGTTAATCAATAAAGTTGCATGTACCCTCAAATAGTGGCACTAAAAAATACAAAAAAAAAAAAAAACGGCAATACATCTACATTGATGGAAAAAAAATAAAACAAACTATGAATTTTATAAGGTGGTTTCTTTAAAAAAAAAATGTTTAGCCCATAAGACCAAAACAGGTTAAATTAGATGTCCAATGGATTTTGTGTTGTGTTTTTTTTTTTTTTACATTTTTTCTTGTGCTGGAAAAAAGAGCAGTGCAGAGGGGAAGCATTTTTATTTTTTAAGTCCAATGTTGGAATGTTTCAATGTAATTGTGGTTCCTGGATTATGACAGTTGCTCTTGTAGGACAGCTGTGTCCACACAGCAGTGACAAAATACCGGTCGGATTCTGTCTTGAGTATCCGGCCGGTATTTTGTCGCCTTTTGTATGTTTTTTTCTGTCCGCGGTTTGCGGATTCGGCCATCCACCTCAACCATTGAAATACACAACTTCTGCTCAAAAACCGGGCTTGTTCTAAGTTTTTCGGAACGCCAGTGGTGTAAAAAACGTACGGCTGAAAATCCATTCAGTGTGGACTACTGAACAAATTTTCTATCAAAGTCTATGTGGATGGTTGACAGTCAAATCCGAAAACTGTCTGATAATCCAACCGAAATTCTTGTCGTGTGGACAGAACCTAAGGGCACGTCCCCACGGCACGGGTTTTCGGCCGGTTTTTCAGGCGGTTTGCAGTTTTGCAGACCGCCTAAAAAACCAGCCGAAAATTAGCACAATGGGGCTCTATGGAAAACCCGTGCAGCATTCCCCACTGCACGGGTTTTCCATAGAGCCCCCGGTGTTTTTTCCGCCTGCGGTCCAGCCACAGAACATTGTGCTTGCACAATCTTCTGTCCGGTTTCCGGACAGAATCTGTGCTAGCCAATGTGAAGGGGGAGGGCTTTTCTCCGCTCATTGCGGAGAAAAGCCGTCCCCTCCCCCCCGCGGCCGTGGGGACGGCCGCAAAACAGGACAAATACCGGTCGGCAAACCAACCGGTATTTGTCCTGTGCCGTGAGAACGCGCCCTAAGAGATAGAGCTCCAACTACTGGCCCTTATTCATAGACTTAATTTAAACTACTGAGGCCTTCTTTTTATGTAAATAAAAGGGTATCATTTTTTTGGTAGTGCAGCAGTCCTTTACAAATTCTTCTATCTTTATAATGATAGATTCAAGAAGATAGGTGTAAATATTATTCTGTAATGTATAGAAGAGTCTTTCTACCTTATTATGGTTAAGTAAATGGGGAAAAGGAGGCATCATGTGTCATGGGTGCTATTAGACTGGTCACTGTTATGGGTCAGATAGGAGGTACTTGCAGTTCACACTAAGAATTTGCAGCAGGTTTTTCATTCAGATTTAAAGGTGGAAAATTTACATCAAAATACAAAAACAGCAAAGTTGAAAAGACTGAAAGGGATGTTCTCCCAATGCTGTTTCAAAGAACCTGCTCTTCACAACCAGTTTCAGGCTCCCACTTCCTATTCAGACTGTAGACAATTCTACAGGAGTGACTGACATATCAGCTCTGCTATCCCTGAGACATTAGTGATGAAGAGGTTTTAGCAGCAGGGCTCAAGGCTACAGAGCTCTAAACTGTTAGGCCCCGTTCACACGGCTTATTTGCCGACGGATTGGCGCCGATTCCGCGGGATTTGCGCTTCAATACGGCGCCAACCGTCGAGTCATTACGGTAATCACTCCCATAAGAAACAGTGGAACCGTCGCTCCTCCCTCGGCAAATCTGCCGCGAGGGGGGGAAATGACATGCACTTATTACGGCGCGGACGCCTAAACAATGCTTGTCATGGGGCGGAGCGGCGCTCCGGCCCGCCCCGTGCCACCGGGATTTGTGCGCTCATACAGCCGCACAAATCCGTCGGGAATAAGCCGTGTGAACACGGCCTTAGAGTATGTTCACACGGTGTATTGCGGGGTGTACAGTACGCGCCGCAGTACATCATGTCTTTCGGGAGCTCGCGCTGATCAGCCCGTACTCCCGCGGCACAGGGGGAGAGGGGGGGGGGGGCGGCAGCCCGCCGGCCCCATAGACATGCATTAATCGTGGCGCGTATTCGCCACAAGTAATTGACATGTCACTTATCTCCCCGTGCTTACAATATGATCGTATTGTACAAGTGAGGAGAGGAGGCGTAATCCATAGTTCTCTATGAGAGCTATGGATTACCGTAATTTCGGCGCACATCTCGCCAGCATTAAAGCGCAAATACGCAGCGAAATGCCCACCGAAATTACCCCGTGTGAACATACCCTACATGGCAGAGACCAGATACCGGTCGGGAAATGCTGGCTCGCAAGTGAACCTCTTTTGTCCGCGGTTTGCGGATTCAAGCCCTCCCCCTTCGCACCCACATGTTCTGCCCAAAAAGGGGGCGGAAGAATGAACATGTTCTAAGTTTTTCGGAACGTCGGCAGTGCACGGATTTTGCATTAAAGTCAATGTAAAATGTTGAAAGTCGGTTTACAGACGGCTTTCAAATTGGAAAACCATCTGTAATACCAATGGAAAACCAATGTGGTAAGGAAACCCCTTTAACAAATCTTATCCGCAAACTGCAGAGATCTGCAGCATGTCAATATATTTTTCAGATTTGTCACAAGATTTCTGCTTTGAGTTTAAAGGGGTTGTCTCACTACATTGATTAACTTTACCTCAGTCCTGTTTTCTTGGTTTCACTTTGAATTCAGTGGCGTGTTTACTGGTTTCCACTAGGCTGCAGCAGAAGCCAGGTCTGTAACTATAGTATCTAGTGCTGGCAGCCTGTCAGGAGAGATCAAACAGGTCTGTAGCTATAGCGACCTGAGGAGCTGATGTAGTCCATACAAGAGGGGATCTCTCAGAATAGGTCGGACACTGTTAATGGACATATATTGAAAAGTGACTTGTTTTTGCAAGGTCTTTAACATAAAAAGCAATCCTTGTAGTGAGACAACTCCTTTAGATGTCAAAAAATGTGCAGTAAATCTACAGTAAAATTTATTGTTGCAGATTTTGCTACGGATTACCTTCAGATTTGTACAAAAGCAGCATTTATTGTTGCAGATGTTAAGACTTTTGTATGAAAACAGTCCAGCAGTAATACTGTCCTTGTTCCCATAGTAACTAATCAGAGCTCCATTTTTAGTTTTCCAGAGCACTATAAGAATTGAAAGCTGACCTGTGATTGGTTGCTATTGGCAACACAGACAGTCTTACTGCTAGACAGTTTTCATACATAAGGCCTTTTGACTTGTTTTTAAGAATCTGCAGGTAAATGTACTTCAAAATCCGCTCAATTTGGTGCAGGTTTGCTGCTACATATTTGTTAACCTTTTTCTGCTGATTTGCTGTGTAAGATTTCTGCACCAAATCCATTACATGTTGACAGCCTTTGAAGGTACATCTCATTTTTCTTAAACTCATTACGTGTCATGGTGACACAGCAGAGGTTTTAATCGCTAAAATTAAAGCCATGCTCCTTTGTTTCTGCTTGGCTTTCCAAGAATTTCTATGAATCCGTACACTGTGCATTTGGCTTTCTAAGAAAAACTGAGAAAAAGTGAGCACAGCCCAGCTCTCAGCAGAACACTTCTGCACTTTCGTTTTGGCAAATGGTGGGGGGTCTCAGCACCTGGATCTACACCAATCAAAACTTTTGACATGTCACTGTGACGTGTCAGAAGTTTCCGAAAATGATAGTTACCCTTTAAAAAGGCATAGTAAAGTAGTGCTGGTGTTGTGTAGAAGTGTATGGAGGAACAGGCCCCGGTTTGTAATATATGGAGAAGTCGTAGGGCAATACCTGTATTGTCACAAGGTCAGTTTCACAGTGTTCTATTTCTCTTTAATCATGGTAGAAAATTCCCTTTCTGATTCCCATAGCAGACCTGTTGACTTCAGCAATATGACATATACAGTGGTACCTTGGTATAAGTCATTAATCTGTTTCAGATCCTTGGACTTATACCAGACTGGACTTATACCAAACAAACTTTTCCCATAGGGAATAAAGGGAAAATAATGAATCTGTTCTTATAATAATAACAATAGAATTATTGTGTATTGTCCATAATACTACTAACATTTTAAAAAGGCAGCCTGGATGAAGCTGTAATAGCAGGGAGTATGAGCTGTAGCCGGCCACAAGGTCACTGTGTTTTAGCAGCTTTTCTTTTTAAGGTCCAGGCCACCTCAAGCCTTATTCCAAACAAATGTTGTATACCAAAAAAAAGTTTTTCAAGCCCAAATAAGACTTATACCAAGTTGGACTTATATCAAGGTACTACTGTATGCACATTTTATTCCACTGTTCTGCTCTTAATTTTATGTGCTTGTTTTACCCATAAATGTCTGTTTCTGAAGTATAATCCATATGGCTGGTTACATAAGAAAAAAGCAGTACTAAAAAGATTGACTTTTTTTTAATTGTGGAGCTAATCAATAAACCATTGATGAGAGATGCAATCAGCAATAGATTAATTTATACGTTTGTTTCACACAAGGCAACAGAATATGCAAGGTCGTTGCTTAATTAAAGGGGTTGTCCAATGGTAATTTTCTATGAAAAATGTGTCCGACTGTTAAAAATAAAATTACATATCTTCTTATTTTGATGTGGCCAGGTTCCCGCTAATCTCTGCTTCCAAGTATGTGGTCTCGAAACATAGAAAATTGTTAGAAATGTCTGCTCCACCAATGAGTGGCTGAGTTGGGTCACTCCAGTAGTCAGTGATTTGCTCAGTGGGCATTTCCTGTGTGTCGAAACCAAGTGCCAGGAAGCGGAGATCACAATGGACCCTGGTAATATTGGAGCAGTGATGATGGGGGACAAAGATAGCCCCTTTAAAAGTTACAGACACAAAAACTGTCTATATTACCAGGTATTACTGAGACTATGTGCAGCCTCTTGTAATGATTTTGATTAAACCTGTCAAAGGGATGTTTAGTAGATCCAAGTAATAATTCACATCAACATTTGAAACTAGTGTATGACTGGAGATAATATTTCTCTAACACACCAGAGCTTAGGCCAGACATGACACAAGCACATACACATAGCACACGTTTGGGATATTGTTGAACTAAAAATAACCAAACCCCTTCAAATAACCTTGATCTCTACATTGATTGCAGAAACAAAAATATAGTCACACTTAGGGTATGTTCACACAACATTTAAGATCCGATTTTTGATCCGTTTTTACTTAGAAGAAAAAAGCATTGAAAACTGCATCCAAACGGCATCCCAAAAACGTATCCAAAAACACAATAGCTGATGCCTTTTTGGATGCGTTTTGCATGCGTTTTTTGATGCGCTTTTCAGATCCGTTTTTCAATATATACACAGGTTGTAGTTTGAAAAGGTAGAATCTTTAGTGTAATATACTTTACCCTTACATATGTAATTATGTAAGGGTATGTAATCTACTAAATCGGCCCCTAGTGGTCTCATTTGATCTAGAAGAACTGTTTGAGCTTTAGTAACCTAATGACCTACATTTTCACTTAGAGTGGAAAGTGATTAAGTTGTAGTGTAAAAGGATGCCTAATAGAGGACGCTATAACAGCAAGCATTTTACATGTGTTTCCTACAAAGCCTAATACAGGGCGCTATAACTGCAAGCATTTTACTACTAAGCCTAATAGAGGGCGCTTCCAGCATTTTACATGTGTTTAATCTTATAAATCACTTGTTATATTTATTGAATTATATAAAAGCAGTTTTTTTTAGTATAGAATGGGTGTTTATAGAAATTATAGAAGTTTTTACTAATAAATGTATTAATTTTTTAGATAAATAGTTTATTATGGAATGTTGAGTGGTTTTAGTATTATACTGAAACCACTCAACATTCTATAATAAACTATCTAAAACATTAATACATTTATTAGTTAAAACTTCTATAATTTTTATAAACACACATTCTATACTAAAAAACTGCTTTCATATAATTCAATACATATCAAAAGTGATTTATAGGATTAAACACATGTAAAATGCTGGCAGCGCTCTCTAGTGGGCTTCATCTGAAACATATGTAAAATGCTGTTAGCTCCCTCTATTGGGTCATTAGGTTACTAAAGTTCAAACAGTTCATCTAGATCAAATGAGACCTATAGGGGACGATTTAGTGTATCACACTTCAAATTTTTATCCAATGCGTTTTTTCGGATGCACGTTTTTTTATCAAAAGCGCATCCAAAATGTACCCAAAAGTATGTTGCGCTTTTGGATCCGTTTTCCGGACTCCAAAAGCGCAACCCATTGTTTCCTATGGGGATTTCACTTGCGCAAAACGCAAGTAGAATTGACATGTCAATTCTTAAAACGGATCCGAAAAACGCATTGAAAAGACACAAGTAAACACACACCGGCGATCACTCATCTGAACGGAGATGCATGTTTTACATTGAAACCAATGTAAATCACACTGCACATTGTTACTTTTTTTGGATCCGTTTTGGGTCTGAAAAACGGATCAAAAAACGGATCTGAAAAACGTCGTGTGAACATACCCTTATAGACAAACACAATACAACTAAGCTCATAACATATCTACAATTGTACTGCTCGTTGTCTCTTATTAAGCATATTTTTCAATTGAATCGTCTTCTAAAGGGGAGAAAGTTGATCCTTGGGTCCGCGGATGACAGTTGCCTGTCCAGGCGTAGTCAGGGACGTGAGGCAAACAAATGTAAAACTCGGAAACAAGGATAGCTAAAGAACCAGCAGGCTCGGGATAACACACAGCGGACATAGGAGATTCATGGGACAACACAAACCAACAGATTGGATGAGGACATCAGGAACAACGGAAGGACAGCAGGCTTGTTCCAGCAGGCAGGACACCAGAAACAACGGAAGGACAGAAGGCTTGTACCAGCAGGCAGGACACCAGGAACAATGGAAGGATAGCAGGTTTGTAACCGCAGGCAGGACACCAGGAACAATGGAAGGATAGCAGGCTTGTTCCAGCAGGCAGGACACCAGGAACAATGGAAGGATAGCAGGCTTGTTCCAGCAGGCAGGACACCATGAACAACGTAAGGATAGCAGGCTTGTTCCAGCAGGCAGGACACCATGAACAAGGGAAGGATAGCAGGCTTGTTCCAGCAGGCAGGACACCAGGAACAATGGAAGGATAGCAGGCTTGTACCAGCAGGCAGGAAACCAGGAACAATGGAAGGATATCAGGCTTGTACCAGCAGGCAGGACACCAGGAACAATGGAAGGATAGCAGGCTTGTACCAGCAGGCAGGACACCAGGAACAATGAAAGGATAGAAGGCTTGTTCCAGCAGGCAGGACACCAGGAACAATGGAAGGATATAAGGCTTGTACCAGTAGGAAGGACACCAGGAACAATAGAACGATAGTAGGCTTGTACCAGCAGGCAGGACACCAGGAACAAAGGAAGGATAGCAGGCTTGTACCAGGCAGGACACCAGGAACAACAGAGGAACAGCAGGCTTGTACCAGCAGGCAGGAAACCAGGAACAATGGAAGGATAGCAGGGCTTGTACACAGCAGGATACCAGGAATAATAGAAGGATAGCAGGCTTGTACCTGCAGGCTAGACACCAGGAACAATGGAAGGATAGCAGGCTTGTACCAGCAGGCAGGAAACCAGGAACAATGGAAGGATAGCAGGCTTGTTCTAGCAGGCAGGACACCAGGAACAAAGGAAGGATAGCAGGCTTGTACCAGCAGGCAGGACACCAGGAACAATGGAAGGATAGCAGGCTTGTACCAGCAGGCAGGACACCAGGAACAATGGAAGGATAGCAGGCTTGTACCAGCAGGCAGGACACCAGGAACAACGGAAGGATAGCAGGCTTGTACAGCAGGCAGGACACCAGGAACAATGGAAGGATAGCAGGCTTGTACCAGCAGGCAGGATACCAGGAACAATGGAAGGATATAAGGCTTGTACCAGCAGGAAGGACACCAGGAACAATAGAACGATAGTAGGCTTGTACCAGCAGGCAGGACACCAGGAACAATGGAAGGATAGCAGGCTTGTACCAGCAGACAGGATGAGAGAAACAATGGAGGGACAGCAGGCTTGTACCAGCAGGCAGGACACCAGGAACAACGGAAGGACAGCAGGCTTGTACCAGCAGGCAGGACACAGGAACAATGGAAGGATAGCAGCTTGTCCAGCAGGCAGGATAGCAGGCTTGTACCAGCAGGCAGGACACTAGGAACAATGGAAGGATAGCAGGCTTGTTCCAGCAGGCAGGACACCAGGAACAATGAAAGGATATAAGGCTTGTACCAGCAGGCAGGACAGCAGACAAGCAGAGGTCAGAACCAGACAGGCAACAATAAAAGGACTAGCGTCATCAGGACGCAAGAACTCAGGAGCACAGGAACTCAGGAACACAGGAACTAGGATCTCAGAGGGCATGAGCATTACTGCAATGGACCCTAACTTGCACATCAGAGACTCAGGTCCAGACTGGAGGCAGTAGCTGAGTTGTAACACCCAGCCAGACAGGATGATGGGCTGTGAGAGTGTTGAGGGCAAGTGTTAACTATTGCTGTACTGGAAGGCACAGAAAACCTTGAGTAGATGCAGCACAACAGCCACCAGAGTCAAAAGTCATGTTGCAGGCTAAGCAGAAAAAAGATAAATTGCAGATGAAACCTTTGAAGTGCAGAAAGTGGAAAAGATACAAACATTAGGTAAAATTAAAAAGGATGAAAAAAAATTCAAGGGTAACAGAGAACCTACAGAAGATTTAAATGAAAAAACCTCTGCCCCTGTGTACATTAGAAAAACACTAAACAGGAGCGGTGTTCGGGAAAGGGATCAAAAGGAATCCCTTTGTCCAAGAAGTTTTTTTGGGGTCATTTTGGTGGGCCGAGATAGGGTGACAGCCAAAAATTGGGTGAGCGACAGTTTTTAGGCGCTTTTAAAAGTGCGCCTGAAAGACGATCTTTCAAAAGAGGCGTCGGGAATATTGAAGTAAATTTAAAAGCCCCTAAAAAGGCAATTCGCATCGAGGTGATGTGTATCATTGCTAGGTATGAACCCCTTTGATAGGCACTTTGGTTATGGAGGGCAAGGTAAAAGTTTCTAAAATTTATGGTTTTTTAGTGCTTGCAAGGGTTTTGGGGTCCGGGTTAAGTGTTAGTTTTGGTATATTACGTTTTTTTACATCGGAATGGGGGTGTAAAAATTTTTGGGTGCAAGACCCCAAAATTTTATGGGATTTGTATTGGGACATGTCCCCCAAAATGTTCAAATTTTGTCTGGATCAACATAAGTAGAAATTTTTTGGGAACAAAAACAAGGGTATTTTTGGGAAAACAGAACTTGGACAAAAAACCTTCTGACGCAGCTGGCAAAGTTGTTAGATGGTGGAGACAATGATCCGAAGCACATAAGTAAATCAATAAAAGAATTGTTGAAAAAGAGCTGTGTTTTGGAACGGCAATATAAAAGGGTCCTAATTTGTCCCCTAAGCAGGGGTGTAATAGTAAACCCCTGGACCCATAGTAAATTTTGGATAGCCCCCCCCCCCCCAACCCTTGAACCCCAAATTTAAGTGACTTTAAATAATCATGGTTATAGAAAATTTAAAAAAGAGAAACCTAAAATAAATCCCCAATCTCCCAACCCAAAAATTCCCCACAAACCAAGACCAAAAAAACCCAAAAACGCATACAAAGCCAATATACCACCAGAATGCCCCCAAAAATTCCCACCAAATAGTATAAATTTAATACCCCTAATATTTTTTATGATAAAATCTATGCAAAGCCCCAATTTTTAGGGAAACCTATGGTACATGCAGTGTACACGGGGGTCTGCAGATGTTATTAGCAAATGGACCATTTTTAAATTTGAATAAATCATAGGTTTCACCCCACATTCACCCAGTTTTAATTTGGTTTAAAGGGTTTAAGCACAATATAACAATGTGTCAAGTTAAATGTAGTAACTATTATTACTTAAAAAATCATTGAGTGGTTTGTTTTCATTCCCCTTTTTGTTCAAAATACAACCAATTTTTAGGATGATGACATTATTTGGCAAATGTGTTTATTACTTACATGTTTCCAGGGTTGAAGACGTTTGGTAGTAGAAATGTTGTCATTGTCTTTGTGTAAAATATTGGATATTTTTGTGCATAATATGGTGAAAAGAATTAGTACAGTGTGAGGTAATTTTGTACTTTAAAGGGGTTGTCTGTTTTTTTTTTTTTTTTTTTTTATAATTAGCTCGTTGATTATACATTTTATAGATTTAAAATTAATGTGTAATTTTTGATGTTTTTTTACATTTATTTTTTTGGCCATGCCCCGTAAAGTATAATTTTTTTGGAATGCAATCCCTTTGGGAAAGTCGGGCGGGTGGTGACTACCTGTAGAGGTGAGGAGGTGTAAATTTATCGTGTAGGGGCACCACCCTCTGAAACCTTTTAAATTCCTTGTTAGTGAACGTTTTGTCGTGGAGGGGTGGGGAGCCACGTACAAAAAGTCCCCGGGGTGGGTTTGGGGCTGAAAACGCATGCCCTGCAGATAATTTACTAAAAATAAATTTTAAAACCCACATTCAAAAACAAAAAGGGGTTAAAATAAATTTTAAAAATACAGGTAGCCATGTGAGATAATTCATTTAAATAAAAAAAGACACCCCTTTCTATATGTATTAGTTTCTTTTTGATTAGGAGGAAACAGGGGTCCCCCAACCCCTTGGTTGTAGGTTGCCAAAAAATGATTTTTGCATCTCAGAAAATACTTGTCCCTTTTGGATTTGGATGGGGCGGGATGGTTTGGGACCGCATTTAATGGCGATGGGGTAAAAATCGTATAGCCAAAAACAGCCTCCCCTCCAGACAGAAAAAGGAAGTGTATATTTTGCGGAATTTTTTTTTTTTTTTTTGGTCAGAAAAGAAGTTGTGTTACCAAAATTTTCCCACAATCTCAAAATTCGGATGCGGCTGAAAAGGCTTTAAAACTAAATCAAAGTGAAAAACATGTTGTGAAAAAACTCCAGGGGCTTAGTAAAAGGCTGAAGTTTTTGACTTGATTAAAAACTTTCAGCTACGGCTTGAAAAAAGATCCATCAAACTGTTTCCTGAAAAAAAAGCCCCCCCAAAAAATAAAGATTTTGTCTTTTTTTATGCAATTCGAGTTTTTGGTGCTTATGGTGTTTGTGATGAAATCACTACAGTATATTAAAAATGTTGATTTTTTTGTTCAACAATAAATTTAATTCTTGTTTTTAAAAAAAAAAATACATCCCTAAAAAAAAATCTTTTGCCCGTCTTAGGAGCAAAAATTATTATAAAACACTGTCTTATTTTCAGGGAAACAGGGTATTATGGCTGGACTATTTTTCAACCCACGTAAAGTTCATTCATTCAGTATGTAATATAGTAAAGTATCAGATGTCAGGTTGTCATTTGCTTTCCTGTTCCCTTTTTAAAAAAAGGGGACTTTAGGTTTCTTGGAAATTTTTAAAAAATTTTAACAGAAATGAAGCCAAAGGTTTTTTGTCCCCTGAATTGTGTTTTCTTCTAACCTACTTCATTGGCCATGTATAGGTTAAGCTACAGTTGGGGCTGAAAGAACATTTCATGCTGTCTCTTTAATAATCCGTTGTAGTGTTTGTTCACAATCGTAGCGTGTGGCTCTTTTGTTGAATTAAGAGCCACTTGTGATGGCCTTGGAAAAAAATATGTTGCCCCCGCCCCGATTAAGAATGGAAAATCTGTGAGGGTTTGGGGGAAAGCAGTTATAACATGACTTGTGAAGTATATGCCAATTTATTTTCCCAGTCCACTAAATGGTTGTGTAAAAGGTTTGTCGAACTTTATTATTAAAGGGGGTTTTTAGCTTTTCAGTTTTGGGTGTTTTTCTTTAAGCTTGATTTCTATTTCCTGTAATCCCGGGACATTTTTCCCCCAGCTGGGTGCTTCTTAAGAAGGGATGACAATCCCCCCCCCACTGTTCATCCACTCCCCCTCATTGTGCTTCCCCCCCCCTTTGTTGATCACTGTACTGTGGTTTCCTTCCCATGCAGTTTATTTTGTAAGAGTTTTACATACCCCAAAAGGGATTAGTTAGACATTTTTGAATCAAACCTGATTTTTTCTCTTCACAGCTGGAGGGTTTTTACAGTTGAATCCTTTATGAACTATCAGAGCAGCCAAAATTGTCTCCCTTCTAGTTTACACGAGGCATTTAGGCACGAGGCCAATTTGTGGTTTTCGATTTTAGAAACAGCTGATTTGTGGTTTTTTGAGTGCAGGTGAAAAGTGCCAGGCCCCCTTTTTTTAGTGAGAGAGGCAGTCTAAAGCTGTTATGTTTACATTTGGGACCGAGGCAAATTCTGCCGTTTTTGATTGTAAAAAGCTGCGTGTTATGGTTTCTTTTGGTGTGAGAGTGAAATGTCCCCCGGCCCTTATTTGAGTGAGAAGGAAATGTTCGTCCTGTAATAGACCCGGGGGGCCCGACAAATTTTATTAGTAAGGTCGCCCAAAGAAATGAAAGGGGGTGGGGTCGATCGCTGGGAAACGTTTTACGAAAAAAGAAGTAGGGAGCAGTGAAAATAGACGCTTTGCAAATACATCCAATTTCAAAATTGTTGTTTTCACTGTCCCCTTATTTGAAAACAAAATTTTTTGAATTATAAACCTTTAACTTTTCTTATGGATATCAAAAAAGAATATTTTGTATTTAAAGGAGTTTTCTTACCACAATAATTAGCTTTAAACAAGGAAATACAGACTATTGCCAAATATATTGTGGTTCTGATTTTCTTTCGTTTAGGAGATAGAGAAGATTTTATCTACTGCTTGTTAACACAAGTTTCTCTAGAATACCAACCACCTCTTTGCGCTTTATCTCTGCTCTCATTGCTCCTGCTGCTTTGTCCTATCATGGTGACATCATTCCCTGTTGTAGTCCCCGGAGTCGATTGCTAAGGTCTTAACAATCGACTTGAGGCCTTAACAACTGGCTTAACAACTGACTGGAGTCCGCGGAGTCGATTGCTAACTCTTATCAACTGATTGAGCTGAGGCCTTAAACCGGCTTAACGACTGTTAGCGAACTTCACAACGCAGTAAATTATGTGTCCCAGTGAAGGTTATAGGGTTCCCAGTAGTTATAAAGCCCCCCAGAAGGTGGTTATATACTTTATTTATTCCAGTAGGTAGGTGTGTAGTTTATATGTCCCCCAGCAGGTATATAGGCAGTTATGGATCCCCAGTAGGTATATAGGCAAGTTATGGAATCCCCCAGTAGGTATATAGGCAGGTTTAGGTCCCCCAGCAGGGATATAGGCAGGTTTAGGTCCCCCAGTAGGTATATAGGCAGGTTTAGGTCCCCCAGCAGGTATATAGGCAGGTTTAGGTCCCCCCGCAGGTATATAGGCAGGTTTAGGTCCCCAGCAGGTATTATAGGCAGGTTTAGGTCCCCTAGCAGGTATATTTGCCAGGTTTAGGTCCCCTAGCAGGTATATAGGGAGGGTTTAGGTCCCCCAGCAGGTATATAGATAGCTTATAGGCCCACAGCCACGTGTATATTTAGGTAGTTATAGGCCTCAACAGCACATATGTAGGTAGATTATTGCTCCCTCCTGCACGTATATAAGTAGATAATAGCCCCCCTCCCTGCACTATGACAGTAGATAATGCATCCCTCCCTGCACATATTGACAGTAGATAATAGCCCCCCCGCACATATAACAATAGATAATAGCCCCCCCCTGCACATATGACAGTAGATAATAGCACCTCCCTGCACATTAAACAGTAGATAATAGCTCCCCTCCTGCACATATAACAATAGATAAAGCCCCCCTCCCTGCACATATAACAATAGATAACAGCCCCTCCCTGCACATATAAAAAAATAGATAATAGCCCCTCCCTGCACATATAACAATAGATTATTTCATCCCCCCCTGCACATATAACAGTAGATTATAGCATCCCTCCTGCACATATAACAGTAGATAAAAGCCCCCTCCTGCACATATAACAGTAGATAATAGCTCCCCTCCCCGCACATATAACAATAGATAATAGCCCCCCTCCTGCACATATAACAGTAGATAATAGCCCCCTCCCTGCACATTTTTAACAGTAGATAATAAACTCCCCTCCCTGAACATATAAAACAATAGATAATAGCCCCCCTCCCTGCAAAATATAACAGTAGATAATAGCTCCTCTCCTGCACATATAACATTAGATTATAGACCCCCCTCCCCGCACATATAAAAGTAGATAATAGCTCCCCCCCCTGCACATAAACAGTAGATAACAGCCCCCTCCCTGCACATATAACAATAGATAACAGCCCCCCTCCTGCACATATAACAGTAGATAATAGCCCCCCCCTGCACATATAACAGTAGATAATAGCCCCCTCCCCCGAATATAACAATAGATACCAGCCCCCCTCCATGAAAATATAACAGCCCCCCTCCCTGCACATAAAACAGTAGATAATAGGCCCCTCCCTGCACATATAACAATAGATAATAAGCCCCCCCCCCTGCACATAAAAAAGTAGATAATAGGCCCTCCTGCACATAAAACAGTAGATAATAGACCCTGACAGCACTTACCTGACCCTCGCTCCCGCCCCTGTCGCTGCTCCGGTCTTTTCTTCAGCGGCGTGACGTCAAACATTGCCGCGCGCGGGCAGGTGATGACTGCGCACGCCCCCTGGGCTGTGCACTCCTGACTGCGGCCACAGATTACTCCGCGGAGCTCTCTGCTCCGCTGAAGCATCTAACTGTATGTGCGTCCCGGGGGACGCACATACAGTTAGTCCCGCCACCGCTGCGTCGCCAAGGTCCTAAGCCGCTAAGCCGATAGCTTAGCGACTGGTAGCGGCTTAGGACCAACGATCGGCGGCGGGGGGCGTATATAGGGGGCGGCCCCCGGGGACTACCCTGTTGTTTGTCAGTAAAACAGGAGCTTGTTTCTCTATGACTGACAAACTTTAACCCTTTAGAGCTCTGTAGTCTTGTGCACTACAGTTTACAAACCTCCAATCACCGTAACAAGATCAGCTAGGAATAGCAGTGGTGATATGTCAATCACTGCTGTAGACCCACCCACAGCCTGAACAGGAAGTGTGAGTCTGGCTGTGTCTCTGTGAAACAACATGGTGAGAACACCCTTTTAAGATGCTCCAGTATTGGTTAACTCTACTGGTTCCCTGTATCAGATTGTCCAAAGGAGAATTATTTTAAAGAGATTAGAGCTGTTATATTTATTCCAAAATCTACGTAGTTCACATGTAATCTCTTGGCTTGACTGGGGCAGTATGTATGTGCTGCCAAGAGGAATGAAGATCCTTCCATCGTTTGTGGTACAGTTCACGTCACTAACACCCTGTACACAGAACTCTTCCTATTAGGTTGAGGTTTTGGTCTGGAAGCCCTAGACCTCACTCACTGGGGCTCCTGGACATGAACACCTACCTGCGACATTGTTCTTTCAGGTTGCATCATGTAATCCGCACAGTGTTTGCTGTTTTTTAGTAGGAACTATTTTTCAAGCTATTGTCAGAAATGTTTCGTAGGAGGCTTGCTCCACAAGCAGCGCCCATATTCACCACCTTAGTAATTTGCAATGTTATGTGGTAATGCACAGTTTATAAGTAGGTTTCTTTGGGCCAATTGTAAATGTATTAGACTGTATTGTGATTAGAGATGGGCGAATTTCCCGAAATTCGGTTCGGTCACTTCGCCGAATTTCCCGACAAAAATAACGTCGGTCCGAATTACTTCGGGACGAATCGCGTTAAAAAACAGCTATTTCCAGGCTGACAGAGCCTGCAGGGTGCTGTAGAACGTTGTGCCATTTCTTAAATATGCAGGGGAGCTTGGGTTTGGTCTTCATCAATGTTGTGGTTTGTAGTATACATAAACGCAGATGACTGCCGCCGCTCTTTAGAATCACTGTCACTATAAAAATTCCCTGGCACTTAAGAGGGCAAAACTGGACCAAAATACTGAGAGGGGGAATGTAAAAGCCTGATAAATCAGGCAGCGACAGCTGAAAAAAACAAGCTGAGGGCTCAGTGGCAACATCAGTGACAATGAGGAGGTGACGCGGCAGCCACAGCAGCATGAAGTCGAGAGTTGGCAACAATGACAATCTGGATTGGCAAAAACAGGAATTAGGCCATAGATGGCACAATGACACAGTGGTGGAGTTGACGGCATCACAAGCACACAGCAAGCATGAGGTCAACGTGCACAATGACATTCTGGAGGTGGCAAAAAACAGGAGTATGCCACAGAGTGTTCACAATGACACATGTGTAGGTCACGGCAAGCAGCCACAGCTGCAGCATGATGTCAGTACAGTGGCACAAACGACACAGTGTGTATGTCAACGCGCCACAGCCCATGAGGTCGAGACAGTGCACCATGACATTCTGTAGGTGTCAAAAACTGTAGTAGGCCACAGAGTTGGCACAATGACAGCAGTGGAGGAGTGACTGGCGCAGCAGCATAGGTCAGAGAGTGGGCACAATGACATTCTGGAGGTGGCACATAACTGGAGTAGGCCACAAGTGGCACAATGACAGAGAGTGATGTGACGGCAGCAGCACATGAGGTCAAAAGTGGCAACAAATGACATTCTTCTGAGTGGCAAAACAGTTAGTAGGACCTACATAGTGGCACAGATGACAGAGAGGAGGTCACAGGCAGCACACATTGAGTTAAAAGTGGCATAAAACACAGTTGTGGACACTGCAGCAGCAGATGAGGTTAGGCAGTGGCACAATGACATTCTGGAGTGGTCGAAAAACAGAAGCAGGCCACGAGAGGTGGCACAATGACACGTGTGAGGTCACGTCAGCAGCAGCATGGAGGTCAGAAAAGGCACAATGACAGTCTGGAGGTGGCAAAACAGTAGTAGGTCCCCAGAGTGGTCACAATGACAGAGAGGTGAGGTGGACGGCGTGCAGCAGCAAGAGGGCAGAGAGAATGCCACAATGACCTTCTGGGAGGTGGCAAAAACAGTAGAAAGGCCAACAGAGGGGCACATATACAGAGAGTGGAGGTTAAGGCGGCAGGAGCAACAAAGCATGAGGTCAAAGAGTTGGCACAATGACACTTGTGGATGTCATGGCACCAGCCCCAGGCGCAAGCATGGAGGGTCATAAAGTGGCACAATGACAGAGTCGTGGAGGTAGGGTGGCAATACCAGTCCCTTGTAAAGATGGTTGGTTGGCAGATGGAGAAACTGTCAGCAGATTGTATGGTATCAGCGGGTGGCGAGCATCAGAAAGTGCTGAGCAGGTAGTTTTGAACCCATGACTCATTTCATTCCACAGTTTGGGGTGAGGCGTCATGCTGATTCAGTACTGACTCCTAAGGCAGTTGGTGTGTGGCAATCTGGCCAATCCACGCCTGATTCCCGTCCTTGACAAAGGTCCATTCCTGTTCCACAATTCCCGTGACAAAGCGGTTCTCCCTTGGGGTAACGAATAGCCCTCCGCCGCACGAACAGCCGGCTCTGATGCCACACTACTGGCCAGGCAGGACAGCTTCTCGTCCCACTGCGAAACTCGGCAAGTTGCGCCAACACGATCCAGTGTTGGCTGACCAGTAGTGCCAGCGATCTCTAAACTGGAGGTGGCAGAGTGCTGTCCAATTAGCACCACCTGTTGGGTTCAGGGTCTGCTCCAGGTCCTCGCCATGCTGCTGCTGCTGGCACATGTCCCTACACTCACTAGGCGGTGAAGAGAAGCGTACTTCAGTCATTGACATCCAGACTTAGGTTGCTCTAATGGAGCTGGCGTAGCTCGCTCCTAGCCCCCAACCTTCCCTCAGCAGCCGCGGCAGTAGTACTTGAGCGCTGAAGAACCCCCCGGACAGACCTGTCAGAGAGGGACGATTCCTGCACTTAGGCAGCGGCCCAACAGACTACGGAGATTACCCTAAAGTTATTTGAGTTTTGTCCTCCCTCTCAAAAGCAGCGAAAAAGGCTCCCATTTTTGAGACCGGGATAGCGAGGGTCCAATAGGTGGAGAGCCAGAAATCATTCCCTCTGCCGATTGCTACGCCTTCGCTGTCACTAGCCAGGCAAATCAGCAGCTGCGGGCCATCTGCACAAGTGGACTTCCGAGGGCTCGTCCTGCCTCCATATACTCACTGTTATACTGCCAGGTTGCTTGCAGTCAATCTGCCTCGTCTTCCTTCATCTCCATCTATACCGTCCTCCAGCTGCTCCTCGCTCCTCCTCATCTTGTCACCTGGGTACAAAAAGCGCAATCATTTCACCAGACAATGCTTCTGCTCCAATGTCCTCCTCCTCCTCCATTTAAGTTCCCCACCGACCCTCATAGTGGACCGCTAGATGTCTAGTCGCCACGTTCTCCAGTCCCCTGCCCAGGACAGATTTATCCCAGCATCTGTTCCCAGAACATGAAAGCAGTGGAATGACGTTTTCATCCCGTATTCCTGCGACTGACAAATAACTCGCCTCCTCTAATGGCCTCAGAAAACGGCAACGTCACGCATCCGGAGCTGCCCCTGGACTGACATCAAAGTTACCACAGGGGAGTACTTCATGTACGCTTGGATCCATCAAAAAATCGTTAAAGCCTTTCTCCGTTCATACAGGTCCGGTCCAACATGTTCAGGCTGGAATTCCATACAGGTGGAAACAATCGCATAGCAGAGTGTGTTGGGGGAGCCGTTCTGGCCGCTGCAATCAGGAAGGGTTTTCCTGGCTTTGTAGGAATGGGGATGAAGTTCATGCACAGTTTCCTGGGCCATTTAGAATCTTCTGAAGATCGTTGGAAGACTTCAGGAAACCTTTTCACAACCTAGATTGAACACATTCGCCATGCAGGGCACATGGACCATCCCTCCTCAGGGCAGTCGGACACCTATGTAACTCCTATTTTCCGTCACCATTGTTCCGATTTGCGATTGGCCGACGGAGAAAAGCCACAAACACATCGATTTCTTGCCTGCCATGACCGGAGCAGTTCGCCCCCTGAGGTACCTTTCGTTCACCGAGGCAAGCGGTGTAGAAATGCTGACTACGCTGCGCCCTACAACATGTGGTATGAAATGAGCAGTACTTGTGGAGGCTGAGATGGTGGTGGTGGTGGAGGAAGGAGAAGGCGGAAATTGGCGAAAGAGGTCCCGCAGTATGACAACTGTTAGGAGAAATGCGCCAGTCGCCTGTCCAAGTTGTGGTGTCGCCTGGGCAGAAAGCACATTCACACCATGTGGGCGGCCCTAAAGGACATGTAGTGTGGCCCTGACCGTATTACAGCTCCAGTACATCCCCGTGCTGCACGTGGCCCCTTGTAAAACCAACCGATAAAGCTTCAGAGGACTGCCCACCTCCTTCTGATTCTACAATATTTATGGATGCTGGTACTCATCTACGCTGCCTTTTTGGAAAAGGAAATTACTGGCTTGGAAGCTCCTCCATCATGGCTCGGCACAAGCCATTATTTTCTCTGAACGGTGCAAATTCCAAACATTGGAAAGGGAGGACTGCAGTACCAACAACTTGCGACAGGAGCACGTCACTGCTGCACCTTATAGGATGGTAGGACGCATACTGTTAGCCTCTTGCAATCGCCTCACTGAACGATCTGCTTGGCGCCATGAGTGTTGAGGAGCAAGAGCATCAGGAACCGGGAGATATAAATGGCAAAGAGAAACACTCCCTACTGCAATGGTGGAAGCCTTGACTTGGCTGCGAATGGCATCAGCCACTGAAGCGCTGCTGCAGTCTGGTTGCTGCGGCATGCAGGATGGACCACCCATCTGAGCCAACGTTTTCTCCCAGGGGCCACCGATGTGAACCGTTGCATATTTACGAAGGGCCGTGGTTGCACAACTTTACTCCGCTGCCTATCTTCACATTCTGCCCACAGATTCTACATATACCCATGATTTCGGCTCCTCCGTGTCTTAGGCAAAGAACCTGCCACACCGCCGAGTATCGGATTTTACCGCCAACTGTGCTCCGCACTGAGTGACTACTACCGGTGCATCGCCTCCTGAGCCCCTGTGCCGCAACTTTCTTGGACCTTCCGCAGCCGGGATTTTTTACCCCGTGGCCGCTTGGCTCCCGACCTCCACAACTAGGCGCTATACCACTGCTTGACTCACGGCCACACAACCCACTTGCTGCTGCGCCGCTGCCTGACGCGCAAGCTGACGCCCTCTTTCTCCTGACGATGATGAATCCCTTGCTCAACCGGCCCCCAAGTGCGGATCGTTTACATCATCATCGATTTGTGTTTCAATCGTCACTGCTGTCCTCATCACCGTTCTGAGTATACAAGGCAGACACCCTCACATCATGCATCATGACCTCCCCATGCCACTCCAAACAATCTATACTTTGCCTCCTACTGCAAGAAGCCGGGGATATGCCCCAATTCCTTCGCTGCCAAGTAGCAGCTATCTGCCCTCTCTCAAATTGTCATCGTCGCTATATAGTTGGCTGAGCCCAGACCACATAGTAGATCTCAGGCAGAGGGAACCGGATTGTGACCAAGGCGGTATTGAGGACAGTTGAGGGCCGCTGACCCCTCATCCCGTGCCCTGCGCAATCTAAGGTGTTGTGTCTGACTTTCCCACCGACTCTTCATTGCTGGGTATGATCAGATGTCATCAGGGAGAAGTGGATGACCAAGTCCACCAATCAAGAACCCTAGGTCGCTATCATCACACGGCGCTAGAAGACAGCGCAGTTGAGTGGCCTCACCGCGTGACCCCCAGCTTTGCGGACGTCCCCTTGCAGTCTTGCGACCTGGCCTGCTCCAGGCAATGTTGTGCCTCGAGGCCACTCGCAGTTGAAGAGCCTGGCAACCTCTCTGTCTGACATACAGTAATGAGTTCTAAAATGTACAAACATCTGTTTGATGAAAGATATCTGTATATGCATAAATACACACCCTTATTTGAAGCTCAAATGAACCCAGTGAACAAGCTTGGTAACCCATAGATATAAATTGGCGCTCTCACAAATGGCCAGGGAAAAATTATTTGTTATGGCCGTTTTAAAAACGCGTGTAATTTACTGAATAAAAAAGCACCAACAGGCTTAAATTAACCTTCGGATATGAATTATGCTACAGAATTTCTTCTGTGGCGTGAAAAACAAAGTTTCTTTTACTGAGTACAACTGCAGAAAAATACTTAGTTAACTCTTGGATGTAAATTGCGCAAAAGAATTGAGCAACCAAAAACTACGAGCTTTGTAGGTGTTACAATGGCGTGTTTTTTATGCTACATAACAAGAGGAAAACTTGTAATTAACCTTCGCTTGTGAATTATGCTAGTTATGATAATTATGTAGTCACCACAACAGCAGAACAACGCTTAATTAACCCCTGGATGTAAATTGGGCAAAATAATTGAGCAACCAAAAACCACGAGTTTTGTAGCGTGTTACAATGGCGTGTTTTTTACGCTACACAACAAGAGAAAAAATTGTAATTAACCTTCGCTTGTGAATTATGCTACAGGAAAAATGTATTTTTTGGCGGTAAAAAAGTCACCACAACAGCAGAACAACGCTTAATTAACCCCTGGATGTAAATTGCGCAAAAGAATTGAGCAGCCAAAAAGGAAGTGGTATTTGTATGGTAAAAACGCTGTTTCTTTAAATGAATACAACAGGAACTGGCTTAGATAACCTTTGGATATTCAACGTGCTGTGAGCAGATAGCATTAAAATGTATATGCAGCTGCAGTGGACGCACACTGGACTTCAGATCCAATACCCCACAAAATCAGAAATAGAACATTAAGAGAAGCAGTCTCTGAGACAAGATGAGACACCCCCCCAAAAATCGCTGTATAAAAATCAGTTCTTCAGTAAGAGCTATCAGCCGCAGCAGCACCTTCCCTGATCAGTACAGTGAGAGCGGTATGAGCTCCCGGCGTTGCGCCCGTACTTATATAGTGAGTGCAGTGACGTCACAGAATCCCGCCGGTCTCTGATTGGCTTCATCTCTGCACATGTCATGCAGGCTATGCCCTTCTACCTCCCAGAGTTCATTGCCCCATGTAGCGCCATGTGCTCGCAGCCATTTTATGAATCAAAAGCACGCTTCGTTCACCCGAAGTACCCCAAACTTCGACTTCGTTCCGAACCAAAGTTTTCCTGAAATTCTAAACGAATTCCACTTCGTTAGAATCAATTCGCCCATCTCTAATTGTGATGTTTATGCCACTGTACCCAAACAATCTGGGCACCGACTGTCACAGAGTAAGAACTGATACTATGTTGATAACTGTAGGGATAGTGTTCCTGGACCGCCATCTTGTACCAGGAGGAGGTGCCAGTCAGAACGGACATGGTACCTGCATCTGACTTGGTGGTAGATATTGAAGAACTGTGTTGCAACACCTCTAAGAGGGGTTGAGATGCGCTATTATAACTGTATTTTTGGCTTTGTCTGACAATATGTATACAGCAATCACATGACTGACAGTGAGACCTGCTCCAAAACAAGGCAGAGATCTAGCCCTGGACAACCAGTGAGGGGCAAAATATTGGGATGTGAGAGAAAAAGCCAGAATATGTCTTAGAAGATGTAAAGCCCATGAAGCTACAATGTGAGGATGTTGTAGGCTGAAATGTGAGACAGGTCCTGGAGAAAGAAGGCCATAGCAGTTGACACTTGGAGATTGTGAGACGCTGAGGAATCTCGGAGATAGTTGCAAGGTAGCTGATAGTAATCCTCCTCCCCAGCTAGTAAGGTCTGATACCCAAGAAGGTGCATATAACGTAACTCTCGAGTAGCTGTTTATATTGAACAAAGTTAAACTGGTGCTCTTATGTGGATTCCCATTGCTGCATACTTGGATTGTTATAGACCACTGTCTATATTTGTACAAATTTGAATGGTGTGCAAGCTACACATGCAAACCAGGCCAAGGTAATCCTGGAAAGGGGTAGTGACGGACGCTCCTGGAGGTGCCAAGGCATGGCACTGAAGTGGCTGGTGCAGTTTTGCAACCAACACTATATAGGGCCACATGTATGAAACTGTTTAGGTCTAAAACTCACTCTTTTGCCCATAGTAACCTATGGCAAAAAAGTGAGTTTTAGACCTAAACAGTTTCATACATGTGGCCCTAGTGTAGGTGGGACATGCTGTCTAGGTGGTAGCCTTTCATGGCCCCACAGCAGCAACAAAGGTGTTTTTCAAAAATTGTCCCTTCATTTCAAGGGTAACCTAACCTGAAACCTCAAGAGGGACTTTACAAGTATTTGCAACTGTTTTTTTCTGTTTGAGAGACTCTTTCCACTAATTATGAGATAACTCTAATGTGCTGTGTACCATTTGTAGAGACTGTAACCATTAGGCTGTGTCTAAACAACAAGGTGTAAACGCTGAACCGTGTCGCACCGCCATTTTTTTTAGCAGTTTTTGGGCAGAGTCAGATTTTGGATTCCCGGCGACCCTGTACATTGGGGATGACGGTGGTCCAGTGGAGTATACAACATGTTCTATTGTCCATATGAAGGTTTTAGGATTAGGAAACCCTTAGTAAAAAATCCATGCTGTGTAGACTAAATCACAGATTTTCTACTGAGGGCTACACAGCGCTGGGTACAGTTGGATTTTCGGCAGATTCAAAATACTGAATCCGCTGAAAAACCAACCAATATCCAGTGCTGTGTAGACATAGCCTTATGCTTGTTTGCCACTTCAAGTGACGGTATCTGCTAAGTGTGTTGTGCTGATTGCATCTAAAAGTGCCTTTGGTCTTCCACCAGGGTAGTACCCTTTATATTATGGTTTATGTCATGAAAAATAAATTAGCCTGTTTGGCACATTGTACTTGGTTTGATAGTAACCTTTATATATTAAACACAAAAGCCTTATGCATTTCAAACACACTCCAGTAAATTTTAAGTTAATTTTTTACACTATTTAGGCTAATGATATACACTTAAAGGGGTTGTCTCATGCTGTTTCACAGAGCCACAGGCAGCTTCAGACTAACACTTCCTGTTCAGGCTGTGGGTGGTTCAAAAGCAGGTATTGGCATATCAGCTCTGCTATTGCTAGCTGATTCTATTATTGTGCCATGACTGCTGGAGGTTTCTAAATAGTAGTGTACAAGGCTACAGAGAACTAAGGCTTAAAGATATAATAACCTTAGATAAACAAAGCTTTTGTGCGAGCGATAAGACTCAGCAGGGAGTGACTCACCACGGACACACTGACTAGGCTATGTTCACACAACATAATTGCTCCGCGCATTTCACCGCGTATTTGCGGTTTAATACGAGCAAGGTGCGTGCTGCATTTACGGTAATCCATAGTTCTCATAGAGAACTATGGATTACGCCTCCTCTCCCCGCTCGTACAAAACGATCGTATAGTATGCGCGGGGAGGAGATAAGGGACATGTCACTTATTCACGTCGCAAAAGCGAAAGTAATGCATGTCTACGGGGCAGGCGGGCCCCTCCTCCACGCCTCGGGAGTACGAAACACACGATGTACTGTACACGCCGCAATACATTGTGTGAACATAGCCTAAGAGCAATGAGAGATAAGAGTGATCAGGGAGAGGTGGGAATAGGTGGTCGGTAACCAGAGAAATTTGTATACTTTATCAAATCTTCTTTATCTCCTGAAAAAAATGCAAAAACAGCACAGCAATGTGTTTGGTAATAGTCTTCGTTTACCTTTCCCTACATGTAAAAATCCAAACCTTGTAGAAAGCAAACCAGCAGCTTAGGCTATGTTCACACGGCGTAATTGCTACGCGCATTTCGCCACGTATTTGCGGTTTAATAATGCATGTCTATGGGCCCGGCGGGCTGCTGGCCCCACCATGCCTTGTGAGCACAAAACACTCTATGTACTGTACACGCCACAATACATCGTGTGAACATAGCCTAAGAGAAATGAGAGATAAGAGTGATCAGGGAGAGGTGGGAATGGGTGGTCGGTAACCAGGGAAACTTGTATACTTTATAAAATCTTCTTTATCTCCTGAAAAAAAATGCAAAAACAGCACAGCAATGTATTTGTTAATAGTCTTCGTTTACCTTTCCCTAAAAGCCAATCATTGTAGTAAGAAAACCCCTTTAAAGCATACAGCTTGCTGGACGGATCTCAGTAGAGCCATGCCTGGTTTGCTAACATTATGGACAATATGGGAGCAAAGTACATCCTGACCTTGGTTTCCCCAGCTTGGGCCCCATAGCCACAGTACAAGTTCCTTTGCTTATAGCCTACCAGTTTGGGTATCATTTTGATCATGACAAAATTGTTGATATCACTTGACTTTGTCTGACGTATAATACCAGACATAGCTGGGGGACAAACAGGCTTTTTTCAAATCTTTATATAACCCCCACCCCCCCCTGTACAAGTTGTTTACCAGTATGACTGATTTCAGAAATGTGCTACAGACATGCTGGATAGTGACATGATGGGGACTTTAGAATGTTTTTATGAACTATCTCATGTACCCGTTTCCAGTAGGTTTTGATCCAACAGAACCACAGATATTTGAACGTAGTTGACGGGTGAAATATTACTGTGTGGTTCCGCATTGATTCTCTGCTTGCCAGAGTGAATGAAATAGTTCTGTAGCTTCTTGAAAAGCAATTCTGCTCTGGGAACCTTTATCAGTAAACTCCTAGCAGTGGCATTAAATATGAAGGACAAATAATAAGCACACAGCGCCTTTTATTCAGCACTGATCCTAGGACTTCACATATGTAAAATGTGACTTGCAGCACTCTCTTTGAAGCCTAACCACAGCCAGGGTGCCGTAATTGCAGCCTTTGATTGTGCCGACTTTACTTGTGGATTGGGCCGTGCAGCGGCATGCCTGGCTTGGCAAGACTTCAGCAAAAAGCCCCCCAGTGAAGTCTCAGATGTGGGCAGTCCTCAGTCAGGGAGCCGCATGCCTGTGGTTTCTTGAAAAGAATCCTGATTTGACCTGATTTTCTGTCTATACAGAATTGACAGAATTTCTTTCAAAGGTGCTTCTGAGAATAACAAGGGGACTCGTACCCCTGCTCTGTGCATGTTGCTGATGCCGATTGTGCTCCTATGGAGTCACATTTGTCTATAGCTTTTGTTCTCCATATCTGCCTTCTGTTGATTACGACAAGTTGCACCTTGTCCCCGTCCCTGCGCTTGTACAGGGCATATTTTACTGACTTCTCTCTGGGTATGTCTTAGAATATCCCTGCTGTTCATTATTGACCAAGTCCATGCAGTGTTAGACTGGGTTGCCTGGGGCTCACCAATCAAGTTGATTCTTGGGGCCCACCCTAGAGCTATTTTACATGACTGCACGATTCCTGTTCTGCATCTTGATTTCTGCCTCTCTTTCTCTGCCTTTCTCTCTGAAAAGTAGCTCCAGACATGTCATACCCATACCTCCCAACTGTCCCTATTTTGGAGGGACAGTCCCTATTTTTAACCCTTGTCCCTCTGTCCCTTTTAGGTCTGTAAATGTCCCTCTTTTTCATTTGGGAAATAGATTTTCATCAATAAACTGACTTTCTTGCTTCCTAGCTGTAGATTACATAACAACTTACTTAGTGTTTTGTCATTGGATAAAATCCTGAAAATGTCTCCCTTTTTGGCAATCTAAAAAGTTGGCATGTACGTAGTTGGGCGTGGTTAGAGGTGTGTCTTTATGTGTGATGTGTGATGTCACATGTTTGGGTTTGGGGGTTGTAGGGCGTGGCCTGATGTGTCCCTCTTTGCAAAATCTAAAAGTTGGGAGGTATGCATACCCAGGGGCCCATGATGCCCAGGTGCCCACTGGACGATTTCTCTACTTCTCTTTGGTCCAGTCTGAGCCTGAGTGCATGAAATATTATGTTTATTGCATCATCAGTTTGTCACTATAAGGCCTCGTTCACACGGTTTATTTTGGGACTGATTTCAGCCGTATTGAGCGCCGTATTTGCGCTCCAATACGGCTGAAATCAGTTCCAGGCATTACGGTAATCCACAGTTCTCATAGAGAACTATGGATTCCATCTCCTCTCCCCGCGCGGGGACTCCGCCGCGGGGGGAGCTAAGTGACATGTCAATTATTTACAGCGTGTACCCCCGTGGATAATAAATTTGTCATGGCAGGGCCGGGCGTAATTGCGGGGCGAAATCCGTCCCCGCAATTACGTTGGCAATAAGCCGTGTGAACATTGCCTAAGGCCATGTCCCTACGGCCCGATTTTTCAGCTGGTTCTCAGTTTTGAAAACTGGCTGCTAACCGGCTGAAAAACTTTTACACGGACCTCTACGGAAAACCCGCACAGTGGTCCCCACTGCAGGGATTTTCTGCCTGGTGGTTTTTCAGACCGTCAGCGGCCCGAAAAACATAGAACATGTTCATTCTTCCGCCCGGTTTTCGGGTGGAAAATGAACATGCATATGGTGAAGGGGGAGGGCTTTTCTCTCCAAACCACAGAGAAAAGCCATCCCCCTGCGGCCGTGTGCACAGCACGAAAACAGTACAAATACTGGTCGGATAAACGGACCGGTATTTGTCCTGTGCCATGAGGACACGCCCTTACTAAGACAGTGGGTCTGTTTGTTACTAATGCAGCTCTCAATGAGGTAAACTGTTGCTTTGCAACATGTGCCTAACACATTTCCAGCCTCCTATTATATTCTTTATAGCTTCAATATGTGAAAGTTGTGATCATTATATATTGACATCCTCCCTATGTCAGTTGCAGTGCAAGTAAGGATAGGGGTACATAGCATATAATCCTGAATGTTGCCTCTGCAACTCTTTATTGACCTAATCGGACAACCCCTGCCAAGAGGCTTCCACTCCGGAGGACTCAACGCAATGCTTTTTTTCATGGCTACCCTCATTTGCATGGGTACTAGTGGTTGCTGCTTAAAGGGAATGTGTCATCAAAAAAATGAGTCATTAAGTCCTATTTTTATGTTAAACACATTTTTTAGGATTTTTTTTTTTTTGTTACAGTTTTCACTTTGGCCAAAAGGGCCTTGTTTGAAACTGCTTTAAAAAGCGTCGAGTGTTGCTTTAAACAGTAGCTTCATTCACTGGGGAACTAAAGGGAATGACTCATTTCCCATTAAATTTCTATAGAGGGGTTTTCTAGTCATGTTTTCTTTTTTAAACCGGGGAAAGAAATCATTGGGGCAGGGTGGAAAAAGGGGTGAACGGTGAAAAACTCCTCTTGGGGATGGTGGATTGTTATCTATTCCATTTTGGTGTCTGCTTTCGTTTGACCCTCTTTGTGCTGATAATGGGGCAGACAACTGAGAATCTTTTGTACAAAACCCAGGAAGTGTGGGGAATATTATTAGGCCTAGGGGCCCAAAAGTCAAAACTCCCAGGATTAAGAATTATGAAAAAATTTTGGGAAATGTTAGGGAAAAAAATTAAAAAAAAAAAAAAAACCCCAAAAAAATTTCTTTAAAAAAAAGGGCGTTTAAAAACTTTAATAATGGGGAGCTAAAAAAAATAAGTTTTTTTTTGGGATAAAAAATATTCCCTTTTAAAAGGAATGTAAAATTTTATCTCCCCAGTTTCTTTTGGCAAATTTTCAGCGGGGACCCCAAGGGGCTTGTTTTAAAAAGATTTTTCCTGTCTCCAAAATTAAGAATAAAAGGGAAAGGAGAAAAAAGGGGGGCCCGCAGGGATTGAGGGGGTGGTCGTGTATGAACTCACTCCCCTTTTCTGAGAAAGGCCGGGGTGAGTGTGTTCAGCTGAATTTAAACCCCCATTGAAATGAAACGGGAGAAATGCAATGAAAGGGCCCATTTTCTCCAAAATGCATAGAATTTTTAAAGGGCCTTTTTTCCCAGGGTCCCGATTTGGAATCCATGCTATCGGGACTTTTTTATGGCATTTTCCTTTTTTGTTTTATTTTTATAAATGATAGAGGGGGAAAATCGACCCTTTTAAAAATTTTTTCATATCCCTGAAACCCCTTTGTTTTTCTTTACCCAAAATTTACACATAATTTTTTTTATTCAAATTTAAACATATTTTTCTCGGACCCAAACTTTTTTATTTTTTTTTGGGGGACTTTATTAAGCTAAAAGAATCAAAAAACAAAAAATAAAATGTTTTTAAGGGGCAAAAGGACCCTTTTTAAAGGTTTTTCCCCAAATTTTTCCCCTTTCCCCACGTATGAAAAAGATCCAAAGCAAGGAGGTCGCAATTTTCCCCAACCCCCCCAAGGGAAAAGGGCGACACTCTCCTAGACAACTAGTAATCCTCTGTTCCCATGGTTGGGCAGATTCCTGAGTTTCTCCTAACCCCACCGCTCCTTTCACCTTTCCAAAGCTTTGCTGTGGTTTATCCCAAAAGATACTTGCTTTTTTACATTTTTTTCTTTGAAGACCAAACTTGCAGAAGTTTCTTTTAACACTATAGGTGATGAATTCTCTTCTACCCTTTTTTGGGAAATATTTTTTTATTGTTATCCAATAAACTTTTTTTTCTTTTTTTTTTTTTTTTCTTTTTCACAGAATATTTAAAAAAATTTTAATTTTTTAAACAGTAGAAAAAAACACCCTGAAAACCATTCCCTTGAAAAAACAAAAAAAATTGGGGGGCAGTTTAGGGCATGTCCCCCAAAGGAAACGGGTTTTCGCCCGGTTTTTCAGGGGTTTTGGGGGTTTTGCGGGACCGCCTGAAAACCTTTCCAAAAATGAGCAGAACGGGGCGTTTATAAAAAAACCCAAGTGCGCAGTCCCCACTGAAAGGGTTTTGGGCCCGGGGGGCTTTTCCCCGCGGGGGCCCCAAAAACTTTAAAACCCCACATTCAAAAATAGGGTTTTCCCCCGGAGGAATTGGGCTTCTCAATGTGATGGGGGAGGGCTTTTCTCCGCTCAATGGAGGAAAAAGGGTTCCCCCCCAGCAGGGGGGCCGGGAAAAATGAAAATCCAGGAGGCCCTTTTAAACCGATGTCTTTTGGGGTAAACGGGCCCCCCTTTTGGTTGGGGGGAAAGTTTTTTTCGTATTCTCTGGGTCACTCATCTATGAGAAGTGCACTCTCTATCAATTTTTGGTTTTGAATACATCCCTTTCGGGTTCACGTTTTTCCCATACATAGTTTTTCTTCCGGGGTGGATTGGGGGCCCCTTTAAGCAAAACAAATGACACAAAAATGGCTTGAAAAAGGGCTAATTTGGGTTTTAAAAAAGGACAACCAAGGAAATTTCCCAAATACTAAACCCGGCCCCCCCCTTTGTCCCAACAGCCAGGAATACTGTCGGTTTTTTTAGCGGTTTTTGTATTTTGGGAACCCCCCGAGAAAACTGACAGTACCGTTTTGCCAAAAGACAGAATGAAAGACCCAAAGCTTTTTGTTTTTTACTACGCGGCCCTTTCCATGGATTTCCCCTGCCCTTCAATTTTTATTTGGGCCGACACAAAAATGAAAAACCCCCTTTTTCGGTTCTTGCGCAAATCAATGCCAAAAACCGCTGTTGGCTTTCCAAAAAGTTTTTTTGTCCGGGGGTTTTGGAACTTAGTCTAATTTCCCCAGTCTTTAACCCAAAAAAGGGACCCGGGGGACCAAACCCCCTTTTTTTTTTTTTTTTAAACCTTTTTTTCCACACAAAAAATCCTCCAAAAATTGTGGGGTGATCAAACGGTCATTAAATTTTCAAACCTTTTCCAAACATTATTATTTTCAAAAAAATCCTTTGCCTTCTTAAACCTTTTCCCTAAATTTTCCCACATTTTTGTAATATGGAAATTTAGTAATTTTTGGGGGATTTTTCCCCCAGGCCCCTTTTGGGTGGAAAAATTTTTTCCTTTGGTTTTGAAAAAAGTTAAAAATTTTTTGGGAAAATTTTCAATAATAAAAACCCTCCATACTTTTGGGATGGGGGTTTTGGCCGGGCCCCCTTTTCCCCGGCCCGTGGGCTTGGGAAATAAAAAATTTATTTTGGCCCTTCCCTTTCCGTCCGGGTTTTTTTTGGAAAAATTGTTCCAATTGAACCGGGGGGAAGGGCTTTTTGCTCTCCAAAAAACCCTCCCGCGGGGTGGGAAAAAAAGGGGAAAAAACCAAAAGGGAAAAATACCGGTTTTAAACCCACCAGTAAAATTTTTCCCTTGCTGGGGGCCAAAAACCTTAAAAAAAGTTTACCCCCACTTTAAATGTATCCCCAGGGAAAAAAGGATTTTGGAAATTTTAAAGTAAAGCGAAAGTACCCCAAAAGGCCAAATTTCTTTTTTAAGCCTTTCTGTATACAAAAGGTTTCCAAATTTTTAAAATAATACAAAAGTTTTTTCTTTTTATTTTGGAAGGAAAGTTTTTAAATAAAACCCAAAGGGGGCCCCCTTTTCCAAGGGGTCTTAACCCCCAAAAATTCCAAAATGGGGGGACCTGGGTGAAGTAAAAAAATTAGTTTTCCCTTCTTTTTTTTTTTTTTTTTTTTTTTTTTTTTTTTTTTTTTTTTTTTTTTTTTTTTTTTTTTGTGTTTTTTTGTTTTTTTTTGTTTTTTTTTTTTTTTTTTTTTTTTTTTTTTTTTTTTTTTTTTTTTTTTTTTTTTTTTTTTTTTTTTTTTTTTTTCTTTTTTTTTTTTTTTATTTTTTTTTTTTTTTTTTTTTTTTTTTTTTTTTTTTTTTTGGGTATTAAAATACCCAAAAACCAACCCCGAGGGCCCTAGCACTATTATTCTCTTAACCCAAATAATTGAGATGGGAAAAAAGTTTAAAACAGGGATCTTAAAATGCCACCAAGAATGCCACTGTTCATATGGTAAAGGATTTGTAGTTACTGAATTTCCCAATGATAATTAAACTGCCAAGGTTTTTTCCCGTCCAGCAGTCTCATTGGCTCAGCCTGTATATAGTGAGTGTTGTTAAAGGGTGAAAACCAGCAAAATTTTTTAAATTTATTTCAATTTAAAAGAATGAAAAATGCGTAATTTTAAAAATTAAAAATTTAAAAAATTTTAAATTGTTATTGAAAATTTTTTATATGTACATTTAACCAACCTTTCTAGATTTAATTTATCGCAATAAAAAATTATTTTAAATAAATAATGCCAAAAATTAAATTTTATTTCTTTTCAGTTTTATTGCCCCCATTTGGTTAAATTTTTTCAGTCCCAAATTTTTAAGGGATGTATTTCCCTGAAAAGCGGGGTTTGGGCCCGATTTTTTAAATAAGTTTGCTGGCAGAAGTGTAAAAAAACGGGGAAAAAAAACTCTTTAAGGGCCTGTATGTAAACCTCCCTTTTTTAAAGTTAAACTATTCTACTGTGGCTGTAACAAAAGAAAAAAAAACATACTCCTCTCCTCCTGTATGTACTGACCTCCATTTCAGCAATGCAGTTCCTGGTCCTCTCTCTTGGTCTGTTGCCTCCCCCCAGTTGCCCTTTTGCTCTCGGAGCCCTGATTGGGGCTTTCAGTAGTCATGTGACATTGCCCGTTTATCACTATTTGGAAAATTATTTCACAGTTACAAAATTTTAATTTAATTTTTATATAGGGTTTTTTATTTTTTTCAAATCCAAAAAAAGGTTTTCTAAAATTTAAAAAAACCTTTTTAAGGTTAAACCCTTTAAAACTCCCCCCACCCAAACCCTCCAAAAACCCCCCCCGTGCCCCTTAAGGAAAAAATTTCTTTTTCCCCCATGGGCCCCCTCCCATTCCCCCCCCTTTTGGACCCTAAAATACCACCCCTTTTCTTTCAAACAATTCACCCAAAACCCCAAAAAATTTTTGGGAAATTGGGAAAAATCTTTTCTTTTCGGGAAAAATTGTTTCCCCGACAGGTCTAAGCCCTTACTTCGAGAAGCCAAACGGTTTTCTTAATGAAGGGGGGTTGGTACTATATTTAGCAAAATAAGGTTTGTTCTACACAGCAAGCCCAAAAAAAATCGATTTTCAGCGGGTTTTTGGATTTAAAAACCCCCTTTTAAAATCCCATCGTTTTGCAGGCCCTTTGGGCTTTAAAAGAAAAAAACTACTTGTAGTCTACACAGGTCTTTGTTTCAGATCGTTGTTGGCACCGGGAAATTTTAAAGGGAAAATGTTGTTAAAAAAACCCCTGGCACCCGGTTTTCTTTCCTTTGGGTTTTCCCCCTTACATTCAATTGTAGGGTGACGGGAAAAAAAAAGCCCCAAAAAAGGGCCACCGGGTTTTTTCCCCAAAATGTGACAAAAACCGCGGTCATGCCTAAGACTCAGCGGTTTTTGTAATATCCTGTGTTGCCCTAGCCTAAGAGTTCAATGTATAAATATATATAGAGCCCACTGGTGGTGCTCAGCAAACTAAAGAAAGTTACCAATCATGGATGTTCAAAAAGCAATGAACTGCACAGCACTCATCAAACAAGGGGAGGGGGGGGGGTATAATAAATCTCAAGTCATGGATTGGTAAAAACAGAGAGACAAGCACTTGAGTACATCCGACGCATTGACTTCCTCACCAGAGGACGATGTACATGCTGATGTGCTTCTCTCTTTGAAATGATAAAAAAGATACCCCCTTTCTCCGGTGACTTCATTGCTTTTTGGACATACACAGCTTGTATCTGGTCAGACAGTTTCATATGATATCAGTGACAAATAGCATTCATTATTCAGCCCTCACTTTCCCATTCAATCTCTGTTATGGCAGTAGTCATGGTGACTAGTAGTGCCAGAATTCTGAGACTATTAGGGCTTGTCCCCATGGCACAGGTTATTTGTCAGTTTTTCAGACCAACAAGCAATGCTCCCCCATAGACTTCAATAGAAAATCCGTGCAGCAGTCTCCACCACACGTTTTTTTACACCACCGACGGTCCGAGAGACTTAGAACATGTTCATTCTTCCGCCCGTTTTTCAGACAGAACATGAACATGTGGGTGCGAAGGGGGAGGGCTTGAATCCGCAAACCGCTGAGAAAAGCCACCCAACACCTCCCTCCCTCGTACCAAAAAAAGACCAAATACCTTTCGGAAAATCCGACCGGTATTTGGTCTTTGCCGTGTAAACACAGCTTAACAGTATGGAGAAGGCAATAGTCTAAGACGCTCCTCTGATGCCTGTAATTTCATATCAGTGTAGTGTAAATGGAGCAGGTACCACTGGCCATGTCTATCGTCATCGTTTGTCTGTAGTCTTTTTTTGAAAAAAAGTCTGAAACAGAATAATTAAGAACTCGAACAGTTAAAGAGTTAGGGTATGTTCACACGGTTTATTTTGACGTGGTTTTGGAAGAGGTTTTCGGAGCGTTTCCGCTCCCAAAACCTCACCTGAAAGACACTTCTTCAGAAGGGGTTTTAGAGGCGTTTCTTGGCGAGGTTTTGGAAAAGGTTTTGAATGAAGTTTTCACCCATACAAATTAATGCCTGGACAAAAATCGTGCCCAAAAATGCGCCAAAAACTGTGCCAAAAAACGCGCCTAAAACACACTTCAAGAATTGACATGACAATCACAGGCCACAGCAGTAACATCCGTTATATTGAGCAAGAGACTGTTGCGGCCTGTAAATAGTTGTAGGGTCACGTGTAGACTGAAAGGCGAAGTCATTGGGTACAACCACAGGGATGGTCACGGAGCTGGAATGAAATGGTTTATAGGGCAAGTTTTTTTTTCCTTGTATTTTAAATCTTCCCCCAATGGGCTGAAATGGATTTATTAGTTTTAGGACACCCCTTTAATTACTACAAGTTTTAACATAATCTAGAAAAGTGCAACAGTGAAGTCCTATATGTCCAAACAGAACATAGAAAATTATACACATAGACAAGTCAAGGTGCTACGAGTCTCAGAATAATGTAGTGGTAGACACTGCAGTCCTGAGGTACTACAAGTCAGAGCATAGCCTAGCAGTGAATTGATGCACACTGCGGCAGTGAGGCATCACAAGTCCCTGAAGATCCTGTAAATAAATGTACAGTAGAGGTAGGGCTCTCCCATGTTGGGGCTGCTATCAGGGCTATTCCCTGGGGCAGGCTTGAAGGGGGGGCAGGTTCCTTCAGCCTGAGAGAGGGAAGATGGGCTCTTTGACACAGAAGGAAGAAGTTACAGAAGAAGACTCAAAGATGGAGGAGAAATGATGCAAAGCAGGGGTCCCTGGCCAATTGCCCAGTTTTTCCACCGAACATCGACCTGAATTCTGCTCTTGGATAGAGTAAGTGCTTGTCCCCACGGCAAGGGTTTTTGGATGTTTTTTTCCGACGGTTTGCGGTTTTACAAACTGTCTGAAAACCTGAAACAAACTCCCCCCCCCATAGATTCAATGAAAAAAAGTCCAGCACTGAAGTTTTTTTCCCCCCGAGCGGTTTTTGACATCGCCGGCGGAACCCCAAAAAACATTTAACATGTTCATTTTTTGACCGGTTTCAAGACGGAAAATTAACATTGGAGTCAATGTAAACTGCTCACAGCGTAGCGAGCGGTTTTTGGCACGGTTTTGATGCGGTTTTGATGCGGTTTTTTGGGGGTTTTCGGGTTTTTTCAAGAAAAAATGAAAAAAGTGATCCCACCTATAGTAGGTGTGTTTTTTTGGGGGTCCTTTTCACTTTTTTTTTCACAGGAAGGGCCTGCAAAGCCTTCGTGTCAACGAGGTCTGTAAATCCTTTTTTTAGCCTAAATAACAACTTTTTTTTGCTGTTAAAATACAGGGGTTGAAAAGAAAGTGAAAAAAATTTGGGTTTGTGCATATTGTTAATTTGTGGAGATAAAAAAAATCACATGATTTCTTGCACCAATCAAAATACTTTTGATCAGTACACTATTCAGCTTGAAAAAAAAGTTCAAAACGTGGGAAAACTGGGAAAAAAAAAATGTGACAAAAACAGTTCAAAAACCGACAACAGCTGAAAAACAGGCCGTTTTTTGTGACAAAAAGAGCCATTTAAGGGCGCGTTCCCACTGCACAGGACAAATACCGGCCGGTTTGCCGGCCGGTATTTGTCCTGTTTTGCAATGAGCGGAGAACAGCCAGCCCCCCTCCCATTGAGAAGCACATCTTCCGTCGGGAAACCGGACGGAAGATTGTGCCTCTACAATGTTTTGCCGCCGGACCGCCGGCGGCAAACCGTCCGACGGCAAAACCCGTGCAGTGGGGACTGCTGCACAGGTTTTGCATAGAGCACAATTGTGCTCATTTTCGGCCGGTTTTTCAGGCGGTCTGAAAAATCGCAAACGGTCTGAAAAAACGGCCGCAAAACCGTGCCGACATGCCCAAACAGTCCAAAAACCGCTTGAAATGTGAGGCAAAAACAGAGCTGTTTTTGTCCTTTGCCGTGTGAACGCACCCTAATTGTACAGTTAACACAGTCATTTTAACAAATCTTTAAATTCATGGACAAAAACTTTCAAGCCGATCTTCCTTTTATTGACATCCAGGCCACATTTGTGCCTGGTAATAATGCTTATCATCTACTCTGAATTGTACATTCTTTACACTTAAATTCCTAAGTCCAAAGCAATGCTATCACTAGGTCTTTTAATTCCATCAGATTTCACGGGCCCTGTCTCATTGCAGAGGTCTGGAGCAGATCTGCCATAGTTATTATAACCTCCTGACTTCAAAGACAGAGAAGAAATGGTCTAAACACAGCAAAGCTGTATTTCTCTCGGTGTAGCAGACATTCCTGGCTCCTAATCTGCTGCTGCTCTGAATCACAGCTCTTGTATCAGGCTGCTGTGAACCTAGGGCCCTGGCGCCTCCGGGACATTCCTCAACAGGAAGCCCAATGTTTTAATGTTAGGCAGAGAGGAAAACCTTCCCAGGAAGAGCAACCTGGACCAAACCCTTTGAACGTCTGGGATGAAAAGGCTAAAAGTAAATAAAATCTGTGGGGTGTTCTTGTATTTCTGCAGCTCTCTTGGGTAGAGTTAACTCTTCTTGAAGAAGAGAAGTCAAAACTGCCTTGAACTGCCGGAGAATTAGGCTGTGCCACTATTCTGTTAAGCAGCGGATAATGACAGATATATTTTTTAATAAATTAGTTAAATAATGTAACATTTTTAGAGAATTCTTATTCAAACTTTGTAATTGCCAATTTTCAAGGTCTGTTTAATTGGATCTCAGGTAGGCACATAGGAATATGTGCTGTAAGAGCTCCCTCATGTGTCTGTTCACCATCTTAAATGTAGTACAGGCAGTCCTCGACTTACACCGTTCCGGCTTACATCTCTCCCCTAGTTACAGAGACTTATGGAGAATGGACAATGAAGGTAGGTAAATCCAGCACACGTGTAGAAGGATATCCGGAAAATAGGCGTTATAGCAAACACACTCTTTATTGAAGATGATAAAATATCATTTAAAAAACATCCATAACCATCATGCTTATGGATGTTTTTAAATGCCATTTTATCATCTTCGATAAAGAGTGTGTTTGCTATAACGCCTATGTTCCGGATATCCTTCTACACGTGTGCTGGATTTACCTACCTTCATTGTGCATTTCAAGAGGGCCTCTACAGCCGGACGCCCACATTCCGTGCACGAAAGTACAGGCGGACCCCGTGACCCGAGACTCCCAGTGAGCGGCACTCTATTGTTTTTTGCTGTTTACATTTCACTTATGGAGAATGCTGGCACTTATAGTTCCATGTTCCACAGCAGATAGTAGCTGTGGAACGACAAGTTCAAGCATGCCACAGCCGCACACAAAAAAAAAAAAACTTGCGTGCTGGACTTACATTTAATAAATATACCTGTTCCGACTTACATACAAATTCAACTTAAGAACAAACCTACAGTCCCTATCCCGTTCGTAGCCCGGGGACTGCCTGTACTTGCTTTTTCCCGCATATTCCTGAAACGTTGATCAATTACATCCCTATAGTGAAAGCACAGGAGACAGTATATTAAATACACACTGAATGGCCACTTTATTAGAGACACCCATCTAGTAGTGTGCTGGCTTTCTGAACCACAGCAATTCATCATGGCATGGATTCCACAAGGTGTCTAAATCATTCCGCCATGGAGACTTGATTACTTTCGTAGTTGCCACCAAATAGATGAAGATGCTGAGATATTTTGAACAGGCTGTTCTACCCCTTCCCAAATATACTCTATAGCAGTGTTCCTCAACTCCAGTCCTCAAGACCCACCAACAGGTCATGCCTTTAGGATTTCCCCAGTATTCCACAGATGATGTCATTATTGTCAGTACGGGATATCCTAAAACATGACCTGTTGGGGGGCCTTGAAGGCTGGAATTGGGAAACGCCACTCTAAAGCATTAAGAGCCTGGGACTCTGAAGGCCATGGAAGCAGGGAAAATATGCTTTTCCTGGAACCAGTACTTGACTATATAACCCTTTTGGCATGTTGCATTGTCCTTCAGAGAGTGGCCCTCTGTCATATAGTAAATTGCTGCCACAAACTAATGAGCATTATCAAACACAATATTTAAAGGGTGTTTTTTTTACCATACTGTTCCACAGAGCCACAGCCAGTTTAATGCTCATACTTCCTGGTCGGGATGTGGGTGGTTCTACAGCAGTTGTCATTTCAGCTCTGCTATAAGACTGGAGATAAGACTCATCACGGTCGGGGTGGCTTGGAGCAATGAGAGATAAAAAAAAAAGAGCAGAGAGAGGTTGTTGATAACCAAGACAAACTTGTGTACCCTAGCAGTAGATAAAATATCCATTATCTTCTGAACAAAACAAAATCATAACAGCAATGTATTTGGTAACAGGTTTTTTTTTGTAACATGTAAAAAGCTGAAGTTGTGGTGAGAAAACCCCTTTAAATAAGCCTGACTGTCCAGACGTCACAGGTATTAGTGAACCCAGTTTGGGACAAGAAAATATTCCCCACACCATGAACTGTTGACACTTGACTGGATTGGTTCATAAAATTAAGCTGCTTGCACTGAATTCTGTCCCTCTCATCAACATGGTGCAATAGAAATTTGGATTCCTCTGTAAAGGCAGTATTCTTCCACTTCTCACTGATATTTGGCCTATTTTGCCCACTGGAGGCTTTACCTTAATCAGCAATAGCACATAAAGGGTTTCTCATGCTTAAAAGGAATCTGTCAGGTGGTTTATGCTACTTCATGTGAGAGCAGGATGTGATAGAGGGAAAAGCTGAGTTTTGTGATATATAGGGTTATATGATTTGAAGCAGGATTTTTGCATAAACAGCAAATAAAACACCAACATAGAACGGAAAAGTACTGCTTACCCCACCCACATGCAGTGATTGACAGTTGGCTCTGTACGCACATACGGATACAGGGAAAGCTGTCAATCACTGTATATGGGTGGGGTAAGCAGTACTTTTCCATTCTATGTTGGCGCTTTATTTGCTGCTGGTCTAACGTTGATGACCATGGCTCTTTCAAAGTCACTTGTATCATTCAGTTCTTATGTGGATAATTAAGTGCCCATAAAGTGTATGTGGTGTGTAAAGTGAATCGGTCAGGTGGTTTATGCTGCCCTATCTGAGCAGGATGCGATAGAGGGAGGAAAGCTGAGCTCTGATATATAGGGTTATATGATAGAGGGAGAGAAGCTGAGCTCTGTGATATATAGGGTTATATAATAGAGGGAGAGAAGCTGAGCTCTGTGATATATAGGGTTATATGATAGAGGAGAGAAACTGAGCTCTGTGATATATAGGGTTATATAATAGAGGAGAGAAACTGAGCTCTGTGATATATAGTGTTATATGATAGAGGAGAGAATCTGATCTCTTATATATAGGGTTATATAATATAGGAGATAAGCTGAGCTCTGTGATGTATAGTGTTATATGATACAGAAGAGAAGCTGAGCTCTGTGATATATATAGGTTTATATGACAGATGAGAGAAGCTGAGGTCAGTGATATATAGGGTTATACAGTATAATAGAGGAGAGAAACTGAGCTCTGTGATATATAGTGTTATATGATAGCGGAGAGGAACTGAGCTCTGTTCTATATAGGGTATATTATAAAGGAGAGAAGCTGGGCTCTGTGATATATAGGGTTATATGATAGAGGAGAGAAGCAGAGCTCTGTGATATATAGGGTTATATGATAGAGAAGAGAAGCAGAGCTCTGTGATATATAGGGTTATATGATAGAGAAGAGAAGCAGAGCTCTGTGATATATAGAGCTATTTGATAGAGGAGCTGAGCTCTGTGATATATAGGGTTGTATGATAGAGCAGAGAAGCTAAGATATGTGATATATATAATTTGGAACGGGATTTCTAAGTAAAAAGAAAATACTGGTAGGATTCCTTAAGAGAAAGTGAGTCTTACCCCACCCACAAATTAGTGATTGACAGCTTTCCCATGTGTACAGAGCAAACTATCAATTACTGTATGTGGACAGGGTAAGCAGGACTTGCTCTTTCACTTAAAGGGGTATTCCCACCACAATAATTACCTTTGAACTTGTAGGCCAAGGTAAAGACTATTACCAAATACATTGCGGTTTTGATTTTGCTTCCTTTCAGAGCTGAAACAGTTCTTATCTCCTGCTTATGTACACAAGCTTCCTTAGTTTATAAACCATCTCTCTTTGTTCTCATTTCTCCAGCAGCACTGGCCAATAATGGTATCACTCCCTGTTGTGTCTTATCAGCAGCATTAGTTTTAATCCTTTACAACTCTGTAGCTTTCTGCCATACTGCTTAAACTCTGCTACTAGTAACGTCCTCTTAAAGGGGTTTTGCCACGATGTAATGTTGACGTGGGATCCTCCAAAATGGGTATTTAATAACTTTTCTAAATATATGTCATCAAAAAAAGTGAAGCCTCTGAGAGCTACAGCCTGACTTACATGCCTTGGTTTCCTGACAGTTTACATTAGACACGACTAGGAGCTGACAGGACCTGATCTGGCCATGTTTGCGTTGTTTGCACTTCTTATCTGATGGCAGGGAACATGAACGAGCTTTTAAGGGACTGGGGAGAAATATCCTGTGTCTTTTGCATAGAGGATCCACTGGTTGTAATGTAATTTTCTGAATAAACATGCAGATGCTCCCTGCTCTCTGCTCAGCCCCCCTCCCTCTCCCTCTGCAGCCATTCCTGAAGGAATGAAAGAAGGCTGCCTGCTGAGCTTATCGTCTCTCCTGAGCAAATAAGAGGGAGAAATAAAACGCATAGAGCTTGTGCACATTACAGTTCTCCTCTGTGGATTAGCAAAACAATATTTGCTCAACTACAGACACTGAGTATCAGGAACGTGCATGGGAGGTGGAGTGATGACATCACAGAGGAGGTACTTGTTTTTTTGAACACAGAAACACAACGCCCCTTTATCAGGTCTCAAGAGGGGAGTATCAGCCTGTTAGGTAAGGATCTCACTTCTTGGCAAACCCCCTTTAACAGGTTCAGCTAGGAATGGCATAGCTTATATGCCAATCACTAATGAGAGAGCCGCCCACAGCCTAACTAGGACGTGTGAGTCGGAAGCTGGCTGTAAAAAGCAGGCTCTGTTAAATAGCATGGTGAGAAAGTATCTTTAAGAAGTCCTCTCGGTTTTTTTTTCTGTTTTTTACTTAGTAATCCTGTTATAAAGTATTTAAATTGGTTGTCTCACTACAAGGATTGCTTTTTATGTTAAAGATCTTGCAAAAACAAGTCACTTTGCAATATATGTCCATTCACAGTGTCCTACCTATTCTGAGATATCCCCTCTTGTATGGGCTGCATCAGCTCCTCAGGTCGCTACAGCTACAGACCTGTTTACCCTCACCTGATAGGCTGCCAGCACTGGTTGTTATAGCTACAGACCTGGCTTCTACTACAGCCTAGTGGAAGCCAGTAAACACGCCCCTGAATTCAAAATGAAACCAAGAAAACAGGACTGAGGGACGATGAATCAATGTAGTGAGACAACCCCTTAAACTTCTATAGGAGATTTTTTTTTTATAGTCATGCTCTATGACTTGGGAAAGAGAGGTTGAGCTGTAACTGTCTTCTATTGTGTTTGGTGATCCTGTGTTATCGTTCGTGTTATCTTTCAGTGTAAAGATTATGTACTGTACTGATAAGGAGGAGACTGCTGAAAAGCGTTTCAGACTAATATTAGGCTTAGTGACCAAAGTGAAAACTGAAGGATTTCAGGATTTAAAAAAAAAAATAATATTGATGATGATATTGAAAATGGAAAATAAAACATAACACACATTCTTAAAAGCTGTGTTTAACATAAAAACATGAATTTAACAATAGGTAATTTTCTGGTTCCCTCAATGTAGTGAAACAACCCCTTTAAACCTACATATCACAGAACTCGGCTTCTCTCCCTCTGCCATATCCTGCTGTTAGGGTAGTATAAACCAACTGATAGATTCCCTTATTTTCATCACTGAATTGTATAATTGCACAATTAAACTGAAGTATAAAAATGATAACTAGTAGTCACTCACATGAACTTGTGTCTAAAATGACAAGCATCACTGTTTTGTATAGGGTTCAGCATGAATAAGACAGTCTTGCAACAGATTATGCATTTCCATGTACTTACCTGTAATTTCTATACCTTGCAGGGGGAAAAAAGAATTCTTTCTCAGCGTGTAAAGCAAAGGCAGCAACAGCAGGAGGACTCCTGGAGATGGAAGCCTGTTAAACTCCCCAACTTCTCCATTAACAGCAACACAATCCCCAAGGAGTCTGCTAATGACATTGATATGCCACTGCTAGAGACACTGTACCGTATAGACAATCACTGCCTGTAGTTTGGCACCACTGGTACCGGGGGGCCTTCATGTACCACAGCTAGATCCCCAAGGATGGAAGACATTGCAAGAATCATCAGGATACATAATTATCCACCACATTCATACTTCCTACCCGCAGCGTTCACTGCGTGCGTGAAGTTCCTGAAGTGACCCAGCCACAGACCAAACAGAGTGCTGACATTGGACAGAAACCATGGACAAGACGAACCTCTTTTATTTAATGAATGGAGCAAAAGGATCAATTTTGTTTTTTTTGTTTCTTTTTTATCATTGTATTGTTTATCTCCATAAAACTTGAATGCTTTTATATATCAGATTTAGGATTGATTGATGTATATTTTATTAGTCAGGGTATAATCTAAGCCCCCATCTCCTGCCCCACTTTCTGCAAAAACAAAACAAAAAAAAAAAGAATTTTTTGTGATTTTTTTTTCTGCACGAAAACGTCTTTTTTTTTTTATTCTTTATTTACTTAGGGATGGACATGCAGCCTTTGATGCTTCCATTGTGAAAAGGGTCATACGGAAATATAATGTATTAAAAATATATAGAGAAGAGTTGTTTTTGCTGAGACAATATATGACATTGATGTCGAAGTTATATATTGGTAAGATAAGCAAGTGTTCATTTCTGAATATATGGAAATTAGGGACTCTCTTACATGGTGATTTGTGGAAAATGTAAACATAACGTAGGACAAGGTTTAGTAGCCCCAACAATAACAATAACTACAGCCGTTTATAATATAAAGTAAGTTATATATACTTGTTTTCAGGGACAGCTATAGAAAACTAAGGATCTGTTCATACTAGCCTTATGGCGTCCAATTATAACGCAACAAGTCCGAATACATTTTCAAAGGATTGAGATGAATCTTGGTGTACCCCACTGATTTATAATGGATTATAAGCATTAAAGGGGTTGTAGCATTTCATTAAATGGTCTTCAGAATAAGGGGACAGTGAAAACAAGCATCTTTGCAATTAGATGTCATTATCAAAGCTGTCTTGTATTCACAGTTTTCCTTATCTTCTATTTCTGTTTACACTGATATACAGTTCTGGTCAGATCCCTCCTTCTTGCATTTCACTAGCTGAGAGCTCATTTACATTCTGTTCGGCCCCCGGTCGGCCATATTTACGGAGCTTGCATTCCTGCCTTTCACTCAAAGTAAGGGACCGGCACATTTTCACTCTGCACAGCCAGAAGAAACAGGATAACACTGCAGGGCTTCTAAAATCAGGAAACAATTGTGTGTCGATTCCTGCCTCTCTGACTCAGAGTTAGGGTCCGTAGCAATTTCTCTCTGCACACCTAGCAGAAACACACTGCAGCAGATTCTACAATCAGAAAACAGCACAGTTGTGTCTCGGTGCCTAACTCTCCTGCATAGAAGGGAGATCTGTGCCATTCATAGGAACACTGGATTCAACTGTAACAAATCTCCAGCTGTGAGAGGAGAAGAGATTAGTGTTCAGTCTAGATTGAATACAGCTCTTACAATATAAGACTGATAGGGAGAGACACAGTGGCATGTGGACTCAGAGAGAGGCCGAGGGGGGGGGGGGTTAGTCTCGGGAGTCAGCATGAACAGTGAAGGAGGGATGATGTCACCCAGCTGGGAAGGGAAGAAACGCCCCTGCATTTCTAGAGTTGAGAAGCTGAGAGCAGTATGAATCAGCCGAACTAAAGAAGCGATACATCCCCTTTAATCTTGCTCTAAGAAATTTTGGAAGCCACGATGGCGAGCCAATAACTAAAGTGTGAACAGACCTTAAGACATTGACATTGTGTATCCAATGTTTGCCTAAGGGACAATGAATCTATCAATCAGCCAAGATGACTTGCCCAGTTCTTCTATAACTTCATGGCTCGGTAGATACTGGCACTTAGAAATGTAAATGTACATTGTCATTGTGCTATCTTTCTTAAGTGTTGTGCATAAGGTGACAATAAGAAGGTGCATTTCAAGTCAGTTGTCATAAAGTGTATCATCAAATTGTAGGCCTAAATTTCTGACGCCCTCCGTTCTTGCTTCTTCAGCAGAGTTTAGGATAATCCCTTATTTTTCACAAATAACCATGATTTCTGTCTTTTATCTGTTTGTATTATGTCAAACACATATATTTAATATATAATTCATCTTGTAGGAAGACGTGCAGAGTCTTATATTTGGCCCATTTGGAGAACCATCCCATAAGTCACAAGAAAAGGGTGATGCAGTTTTGTGTATTACTCTTCTATACTTTATAAAAAAAAAAAGAGCCCAGCACTTGGATTCATTGTTACAATGTAAATTGTTCTGTATCGTATTGTATTATCTTCTTCTGCTAACCCATAGTGGGATTTGATGCCAGTTGTAAGCAAAAAAGATTTCTGATGTGTCCCTTTATTGATAGCAAAATACGGGCTTTGCGGAAAGAAAATTCAATTTTTTTTTGTTCATTCCAATTTGAGTTAATGTGCTGAGCATATGTTTTTAAGAAAAATAAAAAGCTTTGTAATAAAACAGAAAAAAATACTATACTATTTGTTGCTAAGGAAATGAAAAGTGTGGTGTTTTTATTCATAGGGCCTACTTTCTCTATCCAATGAAGAGAAACAACTAGGCGGCACCGTTCCCAACAAATCCGGCTCAGTAACTGCACTTTATATCCATGAATCCATTCACCATTTTATATTCCATACTGGCGGTGCTCAGCTCTAAATAGAAAAGTCCATGCAATAATCCATAATGGAAGAAAAAAGTTCTGAGCGGCACTCACCAATCTTCTTTTCTATTAGACTTTATTCAGTAAAATCCATCTGAAGACAAGCACAATCTCATGGTCTACGGCCGTTTCACGTAACACGTCGCTTTCTCTATCACGTATGGTAACAGGTTATGTTCACCTACTTCTGTGTTCTCTGGCTCTTAGGGGTCGTTCATACAACGTTCATGCACCATCATTACACCAACCTAGCCACCGTGGCCCCATGGATGTTAATAGAGCAAATCTAGTCCTATGTGCACTATGTTTGCTCTATGTCTCGGTGGTTTATGCTGTCCCTGCGGAACTCAACAGCATGGTAGACTACTGCTGGGAAATAGAGCAATTGTTGTCCACACAGGACTGCGCTTGATTTCTATTGGGCCGTGGCAGCTACATTGTGGTATCCGTCGGGTACCTTTTTTCACCGATACCACAGACTTGGTGTAAAACACTCTGTGAATGGCCCCTTAAAGGAGTTCTTCAACCTTTATAAAAATGAAAAACCCAAAACTTGATAAAATAACAAAACAAACTGTACCCATCTCTTTAACCCCTTAAGGACCCGGCATTTTTTTTTTGTTGACACGTTCGTTTTTCCCTTCTCGCCTTCCCAGAGCCATAACTTTTTTATTTTTCCACCTACATAGACACATGAGAGCTTGCGGGACAAGATGTACTTTATAATGGTGTTATTCACTGTACTGTAGAATATAGTGTGAAACCACAAAAAAATCCAGGTGGGACAAATTGTGAAAAAAAAACGTATTTTTGCCATGTTTGCGGGGGTTTTGCTTTTACGCCGTTCAATCTTCGGTCAATACAATGTGTTATCTGTATTCTACAGGTTGTTACGCATCCGGCAATACCAAACATGTAGGGTTTCCATTATGTTTTGGTACCATAAAAAAATTCCATGCTTTTTCTATTTTTCAAATCGCGCCGTGGCGCCAGTTTGTGCGACCAATAATTTTTTTTGTACTAACACCTACGGACATCAGTGAGGGGCATTTTTTGGGGGCTGAAGTGTACTTTTTATTGCTAACAGTTTGGAATGCATGCGACTTTTTTGATCACTTTTATTCCATTTTTTAAGCGACGTAAAATGACCAAAAACGCAATTTTGGCGTTTGGAATTTTTTTTCTTCTACGGTGTTCAGCATACGGGATAAATGATGTTATATTTTTATAGATCGGACTTTTTCAGACGCGGCGATACCAAATATGTGTAACTTTTTTATTATTTTATTGTTTTTATTTGTAAAATTGGGAAAGGGGGGTGATTTGAACTTCTAATACTTTTTTTTTTGTACTGTAAAACTTTACTTTTTTTTTTTTTTACTTTAACATTGAGGCCACCTATGGTGCTTGACCACTAGGTGGCGCAATTGTCAATACAGTCTAATGCATTGCATAGGCAATGCATTAGACTGTATCAAGATGGCGGTTTCCCCACTTCCTGTCTGCGGACGAAAGTGGGGCAAACTAGGATATGGAAGTGACAGAAGCCTTCCCAAGGCTCCTTGCTGCCATGTCCGGGGGTCAGATCACTGCAGCTATGCTGCGATGGTGCCGATCACCCTCAAGATCGGTGCGGGGCACCGATCTTGATTCATTCAGATGCCGCGGCCATCTTTGTCGCGGCATCTGAAGGTTTAAACTGCGCGGAAGGGCAATGCTGCCCGTTCGCGCTGTAACGGCCGGGTGTTAGCGGCGATCCCCCTGCAAAGGCCCTTATGGACCCTGGGACGTACCCGGGTCCATACGTCCAGGGTCCTTAAAGGGTTAAAGGGGTTGTCTCATCTCAAAGTTTCATAGGATGCAAGAATGAAATAATGCTGCTTTGCTTTGCCACTTCCTGGTCAAGCTGTCTGTAATTAGCATATGAGCTTGTGTATTGAGACTTCTCTGTTTATTATGTTTATTAGTCTAGATTACCTTCTACCAGGACAGGAGAAGCTGCTGAGCTAATGTTAACAGTAGAAATTACTGTCTTTTGTCTGAAAGATCAGATAACAAACAAGCTCTCACTGTGTGATGACCTCACTCTCTGCTATCAGATAGGACAAACAGCAGGGGAGAAGGAGTACACAGGTCGGTCACTTGGGAAACTAGAAAGCCCTCAGAAGGTGATAAAATCACTTGTAGCTCCTCAACAAAAAAAGATGGACAAAGCAATATATTTGGAAAATGTCTTCATTTAGTGATCCCTACATTTTGAAAGCTATTCTGTGTAGTGAGACAGCCCCTTTAACTAACCAGTGATACAAAGCTGATGCTCGAGCAGGCACTTTGTTTTTTGTTTGCTAGTGGCCAGCACATGACCGCTGTAACCAAACAGCAGCCTTAACGGTAACAGAAAATGCTATTGGCATCATGGCTTCCATAGCCGAGCTGTAGTGTCAATAATACAGCATGTGACTATTGAGGTTAGTGATTGATTAACAGGGGTCATGTGCCAGACGATAGTAAACTAAGACTAGATCACCCTCCTTCTACACTTAGATTTTCAGGTTTTTTTATATTTTTTTGAAGTTGGATAAACTCCTTTAAACGTTGATGACTTGCTTGATAAGTGGATGTCTGACCAGCAGAAGACCTCGAAAGGGGAAAAATCTCTCCTTGAGGAGAGGAAAAGACCAAAAAAACACAATTGTAGTGGATATAAGAAGCTAGCAAATTCATCTAAAGCCAAAATATGAAAACCGAAAAGAGGAGTAAATGGCCATAAAACATAACTTTTAATATGTAGAAAATTTATAAAAAACGTACTAATGCAGACACAGCAACCTCAAACGTATATCAAAAAGTGAGAAGAAAATTACTCAAATGATAAGAGGCACACATGTGGGACTAGGAGACTAGTGAGTATGCACGTATCCCTATAAGGCCCTAGGAAAGGGAACTATTAAGCCCTGACCTAAATATGCAAACAGGAGAGTCGCCCCAATAAGGGCGGTCCTGCCAGGAACCTGACCCTGCAAAAACTAACCCTAACTACTATCCTATAGGTCCTATCCCAACATGTTTCGATCCTCCACCGGGGATCGCATCAGGGGATGATTAGGAACGCAAAGACCAAAAGGAAAAGGTGTGCAACAAGATTATAGCTAGTGCACAGACAAAATACCTCATGTAGCTGCAACACATATACTCACGGAGCCCAGATATAACAGTCAGATTAGATACAGGCTAAGTACATAGATTAGGCAGCTGAGGTAGAGTACAGGCATCTGCAAAATTAAATAAACAGACCTCACCTCGGGAAAACGAACACATATGAAACATAATAACAGAAAATCACATGGTGAAAAAACTATACGTTACTCCTAAACAAAAGGACTTACCAATAAGCATATAGGAGAATCCTGCAAAGCGATGGTGCAGGAAGAACATGCCACACCCTGTAAGGGTGTCCCAGCAGTGGCCGAGTAAGATAGACGCCAAACAGACGCGGTGTGCTGCACATGATGGCGCCTGTATGACATCACGGACGCGCGTCCGTGACGTGCAGCCAAGGACAAGATGCATCCCTGGCAACGGCAGCGCATGCGCAGAAGGAATAACATACGAGCATAGAATACACAGACCTTCACAGCCTAGAGACAAGACGCCGTGGCGATAATGCACAACGCCTACATAAATGAAGCACGGTATTTAAAGCAAGAGAAGGTTGCCAGATATACAACAAACCTAGGGCAAAGATGCTAGGACATTTGAAACGACATTTTACAATTTGCACTTTATGCAAACAAAACAAAAAATTGTAATACTGGAGTATGCACCAAGCAGGAAATAATAAGATAAGTGAGGGAGGAAAAAGAGAAGAAAAGGAAAAAAGGGGGAAAAAAGCAGGGGGAGGAAAAGAAAAAGAAAGGAAAAGGGAAAAAGGAAGGCACAAATTACAAAAAACAACTGAAGTCCAGGTGGTCATTTAACCCATGCGGGGTAACTGTATTCAATGTAAAAATCCAAAAGCATTCCCTCTGGAGCAACAATTGATCCAGATTACCTCGTCTCACAGAGGGTGGAATGCGATCGATCCCACACAAACATAGGCTATTCAGATGTCCCCCATGTACAGAACAAACATGGGGCGCCACAGGGGTGTCTCTAGCGTGGCGAATGTGCCCTAAGTGTTCGCCAATTCTGCGACGCAGCTGTCTCGGCGTCTTGCCTATGTACTGTAGGCCACATTTCCACTTAATCAAATAAATGATATATGTCATCTTACAAATGATAAAATGGTTAATATCAAAGCTTCTCTTGTTCTCTCTATCAGAGAAGGTGGCAGTTGGAGTAATGTAAGTGCAGAAAGAGCAGTCACCACAACGAAAAGACCCTTTCGGTCTTTGCAGTCAGATCTCTTTTTTGGGAGACACATAATGACTTGGTACCAAAAGGTCACAAAGGTTTTCCCCCCGTCTATATGTCACAGAGGGGTATTCCCCCACGTGTTTCCTCAAGTCGGGGTCCATTCGTAAGACATGCCAGTGACGATTAAGGGCATGTCCCCACGGCACGGGTTTTCGGCCGGTTTTTCAGCCGGTTTGCGGTTTTTCAGACCGCCTGAAAAACCGGCCGAAAATGAGCTCAATTGTGCTCTATGGAAAACCCGTACAGTAGTCCCCACTGCATGGGTTTTCCGCCCGGCGGTTTTGTCGCCGGCGGACCGGCAACAAAACATTGAACATGCACAATCTTCCGTCCGGTTTCCAGACGGAACATGTGCATCTCAATGGGAGGGGGGAGGGCTGTTCTTTGCTCATCGCGGAGAAAAGCCGTCCCCCCCGCGGCCGTGGGGACGGCCGCAAAACTGGACAAATACCGGCCTGCAAACCGACCGGTATTTGTCCTGTGCCGTGTGAACGGCCCCTAAGTGACTCACGAATCGTCAAGGCTGCATCGTCAAAAGTGCCAATTAGGCATATGACAGAGTCATTATTGCTCTTGTCGGGGTTTTTCTTAGACAACAGCTCAGTGCGATTCTATTTCTTTTCCTCCCCCCCTTTTTTTCCCCTTTTTTCCTTTTCTTCTCTTTTTCCTCCCTCCCTTATCTTATTATTTTCTGCTTGGTGCATACTCCAGTATTACAATTTTTTGTTTTGTTTGCATAAAGTGCAAATTGTAAAATGTCATTTTGAATGTCCTTGCATCTTTGCCCTAGGTTTGCTGTATATCTAGCAACCTTCTCTTGCTTTAAATACCGTGCTTCATTTATGTAGGCGTTGTGCATTATCGCCACGGCGTCTTGTCTCTAGGCTGTGAAGGTCTGTGTATTCTATGCTCGTATGTTATTCCTTCTGCGCATGCGCCGCCGTTGCCAGGGATGCATCTTGTCCTTGGCTGCACGTCACGGACGCGCGTCCGTGATGTCATACAGGCGCCATCATGTGCAGCACACCGCGTCTGTTTGGCGTCTCTCTTACTCGGCCACTGCTGGGACACCCTTACAGGGTGTGGCATGTTCTTCCTGCACCATCGCTTTGCAGGATTCTCCTATATGCTTATTGGTAAGTCCTTTTGTTTAGGAGTAGCGTATAGTTTTTTCACCATGTGATTTTCTGTTATTATGTTTCATATGTGTTAGTTTTCCCTAGGTGAGGTCTGTTTATTTAATTTTGCAGATGCCTGTACTCTACCTCAGCTGCCTAATCTATGTACTTAGCCTGTATCTAATCTGACTGTTATATCTGGGCTCCGTGAGTATATGTGTTGCAGCTACACGAGGTATTTTGTCTGTGCACTAGCTATAATCTTGTTGCACACCTTTTCCTTTTGGTCTTTGCGTTCCTAATCATCCCCTGATGCGATCCCCGGTGGAGGATCGAAACATGTTGGGATAGGACCTATAGGATAGTAGTTAGGGTTAGTTTTTGCAGGGTCAGTTTCCTGCCAGGACCGCCCTTATTGGGGCGACTCTCCTGTTTGCATATTTAGGTCAGGGCTTAATAGTTCCCTTTCCTAGGGCCTTATAGGGATACGTGCATACTCACTAGTCTCCTAGTCCCACATGTGTGCCTCTTATCATTTGAGTAATTTTCTTCTCACTTTTTGATATACGTTTGAGGTTGCTGTGTCTGCATTAGTACGTTTTTTATACATTTTCTACATATTAAAAGTTATGTTTTATGGCCATTTACTCCTCTTGAGTAGAGGAACCAATAAATTGATCGGTGTGAGGGTTTATTTGCCATCCAGACCTCACTGACTGTTTTGCATAAAGCAAAGGCTTATGGGAAAAGAGCTGAGGAGCTCCACAGCGCACTCTATTGGATGTTGCTATCCTCAATTCACATGTAGCGCACAGGAGCCTAGCAATGTGAAAGGGATTTGAGCCAAACCAGTTAAATTAATCTACAGACAGCTGTTTTGGGGTATTTGCCCCTCATCAGTGCAGTGTAGAGCTTACTGGTCGGCTGGGTGAGAGACAAGAGTGGCTTTGAAAGGGGTAAAAACTCTCCTTGAGGAGAGGAACCAATAAATTGGTCGGTATGAGGGTTTACTTGCCATTCAGACCTCACTGACTGTTTTGCATAAAGCAATGGCTTATGGGAAAAGAGCTGAGGAAGTCCACAGCGCACTCTATTGGATGTAGTTATCCCCAGTTCACATGTAGCGCACAGGAGTCTAGCAATGTGAAAAGGATTTGAGCCAAACCAGTTAAGTTCAACTACAGACAGCTGTTTTGGGGTATTTGCCCCCTCGTTAGTTTAGTGTAGATTATACTCATAAGTGCTGCTCCTGTGGCTAGGCCAACAGTGTTAAAGGGACAGAGCCATAATTATTTTTCTGTTCACATATTGATCAGCAATATGCAACTATAATATGGATTTTTCTTTGTAACTGGATAGATGTTTTTTTATTATATAATATTTTAAAAGTTCCCCTATGTAGATGACCTTCTGGTTTGTGTCTCTGATTTCCCCTCTGTGAGCTCTGATATCACGGCAGTGACAGTTCTTTTTCCAGGCCGACTATGTCCTAAGAGGTGTAAGACCCTGTTCACATGGCGGAGTTGGTCGCGGGTTGCAGCGCGGTTGCTGCGGCCAAAACCTCGTCCAAACCTCGCCTCAAACTCGCGTCTCCCGACAAGGTTTATCAGCGCGGGTTTCGGCGCAGTTGTGGCATGGTTTTGGGCAAGACAAACCCCGTGCCCAAACCCGCGCCCCAACCGCGTACCAACCGTGCCGAAAAGAACGGTGAAACCTACGCCGAGTGCAAGAATTGACAGGAGACTTCTCACACACATGCGGCAAGGCGTGCCCAGGCTCGGACTGGCCCACAGGAGAATCCCCCGGTGGGCCCCTGAGCCTGGTAGACCTAAAGTTGTTTTGTAACTCCATATACATTCTCGGAAAAGGCAAAAAAGTATATAAAGAATGGCAAAAAGCAAGAAGCAGAGGATAGGAGACATCTACAGTCAATAATAATAGCTAAAAGGTGAGCTCCTACAATAAACTCCACCGGTGGGCCCTGAAACAGCTTAACTGGTGGGCCCCTAGAACCCACTCCACCTGTGGGCCCTAGACACCTCAGTCCGACACTGGGCATTCCTAAACCCGCGGCCAAACCAGCGGCCAAATCCGCCGTGTGGACAGGGCCTAAGTGTTATCAGCAAAACCTGGAAAGAGTGAAGTAAGCTGAAAAAATCCCCAGAGCAGATAAAGATTACCCCATTATCCTTTCATGTACAGCTTTTGTCATTGCTCTGTTAATCCAGTTTAATCCTATCTACCCCTGTCGAGGAACGATCGTTATGTCATTACCTACTATTTGTAATTAGACTACATGAAGATAAGCAGCAACAACAGTAAAGCAAGAGCTGTATGCCCTGCCATTCAGTTTTATCTCTTTGCTAATCACAACTAGAAAAGGACAAGATTTTATAAGTAATGTTTAATTGCATAATTGCACAATCTACAGTAGAATATCAATCTTTGCAGCTCTGTAAAGTAATCAACACAATAGAGGATAATGTGTTATTACAAAGGGATCCTGTCCTGGGCAGGGAAATGGTAGATGAGGTTTCACAGATGAATGCAAGTTTATGCACATGGGGAGGAAAACTCCATTACGGAGAAACGCGGGAAAAAGTGACATGGAGAAGGACTTAGGAATCCTAGTGGACAGTAAACTACGATACCCAGAAAGATTAGCAAGCTTAGGGTTATTTAGTTTAGAGAAAAGATGGCTTCTGGGGAACATAATAAATATGTTTAATATATTAAAGGTCAATATGGAGATCTCTCCCAAGGTCTATTTCTACCCAGATTGAATCTAGAACAAGGGAGCGTCCTCTACACCAAGAAGAAAAAAGGTTTCTACGAAAACATAGAAAGGGATTATTTACTGTAAGAGCAGTGAGACTGTGGAACTCTCTGGCAGAGGCAGGCTACAACTAAGGATAGTGTTTGTATCCAAAACGCGTCAGTCTTTTTGTTCCATCTGCACCACTGATGTTATAAGGCTACTTATTTGTCTGTACCATGATATTATGCAGATCATTTTAAAGGATTATAAATAAAGCGGACACAATTTTAACTGGTATCGTTTATCCGGGAAGAGCTGGCATGGACATTTCTACTTGAATCATATACATTGCCCTCCTCCTGAAGGATAGACACTGGAAATTGGGTGAGCTGACCGCCACTGTTGTGGCTTTCTTGTTATTTCTCTGGCAGAGGAACTTGTCATGGTGAATTCACTAACAGAGTTCAAAAAGGTTCTGGATGCATTAATAATATAACAAGTTATAGAGACTAGGATTCTGCAGAAGGGTCGTTGATCCAAGAATTTATTCCGATTGGAGTTGGGAAGGAATTTTTTCCCTAAAATTAAGACAATTGGCTTTTACCTTATGTTTTTTTTTTTGCCTTCCTCTGGATCAACACTATAGCACAATAGGCTGAACTGGATGGACGTCTGACTTTTTTCGACCTTACAAACTCATGTAATTATATGTAACCGGTTGGATCCTGATTAAAGAATCCAACTTGTATTTTAACGTCATTTGAATTTTTAGAGGGACGGTTTCCGCAGTTTGAGTATTTGGCTGCCACCCCCATCTATGATAATAGATGGGGGTGAAATAAATTTTTGCGTCTGGTTTTTAGTGTAAAATCCGCCTGAATCTATGAAAGTGGTTTTTGTGCGCTCATAAATAGCGTTTATAGTTCGACACACCTCATCTGTGTGTTTGGTGCCTAACAGAAGTTTGGTATATTATTAATGTGCCAAACATGTATAGGCTGAAAACAAAATAATGGTCATTAGAATAGCATGTCAGTGAATAGAAACTATGGTAGTGACCGTGCTACTATGGTAGCAAGACCTGTGCTGTGCTGGCTTTTGCCGTATGTAGAATAAAAGTTGAGAGCAGCAAAAATACATTTCAACACTGATCACTATCTGATCAAAATTTCTTTTATTTAATGTAAAAAATAAAAATATGAACATTTTGGTCTACATGTATGAACCTGTTTAGGACTAACACTCACTTGTATGCCCATAGGTTACTATGGGCAAAAGAGTGAGTTTTAGACCTAAACAGTTTCATACATGTGGCCCTTATTTTAACATAATTCAGAAAAATATAGGTCGGTGGGTTATTTAATTTAAAATTATTTTTAGATTCTATTAATTTTAAATACGTGTAATAGGAGATATTTTAATATTTTGGGGATATTATATATTTTTATATTAATTGTATATGATAAAAAAAATTTATGTATATAATTTCATTTTATATAGTTTTGTAATGTTTAGAAACTACTTATTATTGTACTGGTGTAATTTGAGAAATAATAGACATTTTTGGCTCTTAGAGCAAATCTAGCTCCACATTGAAATAGGTCTGCCTGTTCGAGCAGTAATGTGCCTAGTTTTGCCGACCCGCATTCATATATGTGTTTAATAGTTCGAATGTGGTGCGACACACCTCCATACCGCCCCCAGAACATCCCTACATGTTTAGCGCATTAAAAAGTGTTGCATCTGTCAAACAATGTGTCAAACATCGCACACAGTTCACTTTGGCGCATTTTACGCCAGAAAAGGGCAAAAAACTCTTGCATACATGTCTCCCTAAGACAGAATACATTAGGCTTATGTTAATAGACCATGCATTCCCCTGCCGCTCCACACTGATTTACCAATGATTGACAGCTGCTATGTAAGCAGCAGTTTAAATAAGAATTTATCGTCAATTACTGATAAAAGGGAAAGGGAAGTGGACCAGGCTTATAAATTCCTTAGATGTGTGTATGTACAGTATATTAGATGAACAGCTGAAGTTTGATAGAACACAATTTTATTAAATTTAGTTCCATTAAAAATGTTATCTTATTCAAGAATCAGTGTCCTGCTTAAAAACTACATTCAGAATCCTGAGCAGGAAGAACCAGCTGGGAATTTAATTCAGTTTAAAAACAAATTGTTACTATTTTGTTTCAGTTTTTGTCCTAAAGGTTTTTTACCTTTACAAATGTACTTATATATTTTTCTATGACTTTGTTATAATCCAGAATATTTGATAGACTGGCAGCATATTAGGTGCCACTGTTGACACACATAGGGCGACATATATGATTTTTGGTGTTAAGATGCCAATTTTTATGCGCATAATATTAGTGTAGAATGCACTTGATTTATGAACCTACTCTACTGTGGGTCATAAATCAGGCACATTCTAGCTCATAAACGTCAATTCTGGCTCAGGTAAACCACTTTGAAAGTGGTTTACCTGTTCCAGCAGTAATTTGCCTGGAATTGCCGTACTGAAGCTATAGATCTATAGCTTCTTACGGTTCTAGTGCGCCCTGCCGGCGCACGTCCCACGAAATCAGGCGCATTACAAAGTGCCGCGGGCGTCTGTAATGCGCCTGATATTGGCATACGGGCGATTTTACACTATAGCGAATGGGGCTGCACTAGATGTCGGGCTGAAAAGACACCAGACTTCTGGCGCAGCCCCGTTCATACATGTTGCCCATAGTGCTTATTTCCTTTCCACCATGGGTCTACGTTAAGAAGCTTTCATAAGATGAACCACTGTGGCTCTACAATTCTGGAGGAACATAATAATAGAATACCCATCAGTAATTCCTTAATGGAGCCATATAACAGCCCCAGGGTGCATCCACACAGCAGTGACAAAATACCGGTTGGATTCTGTCTTAAGGTATTTTGTCGTCTTTTGCATGGTTTTGGGGCACGGATTTGCCCTTTCCCCTCAACCATTGAAATGCACATCTTCTGGAAGATTGAACAGGTTCTAAGTTTTTCAGAATGCTGGTGGTGTAAAATAACCATCCGGCAGAAAATCTGTTCAGTGTGGACTACTGAACAGACTTTCTACTAAAGTCTATGGGGAAGATTGACAGTCGGTTTTCAGACGGTTTTCAAATCCGAAAACCGGGTGAAAATCCAACCAAGAACCCTTGCCGTGTGGACGGATCCTTAGGCTGAGTTCACATAGGTTTTTGAAGCGTATTTTAAATCAGTATTTGTAAGCCAAAACCAAAAATGGATCTAATCACACATAAGGTACAATCCTTTCCATTACATTTTTTCTCTCATGTGAACTCAGCTTTAAGCCATACAGAGGGCAGAGCCTTGTCTACAAAGTCTTTATCACAGCCGTATGGAGCTGTGGGCTGACCATGTGCCACCAGATATTGCCTTAAAAGCATGGGGGCCCCAACTCCAGTCCTCAAGGCCCACCAACAGGTCAGGTTTTCTGGCTTTCCTCAGTATTGCACAGGTGATAAAATTATTGTCAGTGCATTCTGTGGGAGATCCTGAAAACATGACCTGTTGGTGGGCCTTGAGGACAGGAGTTGGAACACTGCCTTAAAGGGAACCTGTCACATAGATTATGCCCCCCTTGCTGAGGACAGCACAAGCCAGTGTCAGACCTGCTGTTCCCAACATTGTGCCCCTTTAGGGCTTGTTCACACGGAGTTTTCACTCCGTCTTACAAGCGCTTTGTAGATCCATCTTGGGGACCTACAGGATGGACCCAGAGATGGATCTAAACAATTAGTGAGTTTATCACTGCTCGCTATTAGGAAGATGCAGTGGCGGTCACATGAGAGATCGCCACTGCGTGTTTCAAAAGTGCCGCTCGGGTCCGTCTTGAAAATAATTGACATGCAATTCTTTTCAAGATGGATCCGAGCGGCGCTTTTGAAACACGCAGCGGCGATCTCTCATGTCTCATTTTTACTTTTAAAAAGAGCCTCGATTCAGAAGTAGAAGGTTCTTTACAGAAGGTAAATAAGACTTATGACCACTTTTTCCCAAAACAGTAAACTGATATCTAGATAGACAGAATAACACCTAATAATACAGACCAGGCCTAAGACTCTGGAAAGACTAAACATTACAAATGAATGTCATTCTTTATTGGACATCCGTACAATGTACAAAGAGATTAAACCAAGCCCTTGGCTATAGAATGTAGAGCATGATCGTCCTGTGGTCAGGAGAACTGGCAGTGATTGCTGTTGCCAATTCATTGACTCTCAAATGATATCCACAGTGTTCTTAAAGAATGATGAATAAGACCTGGGAAGTGGGACATAAAACAGCAAGCTGCACAGGGTCCAAAACAAGCAGAAAACACTGGAAATAAAATGTTTTGCTTATAGCCTTGGCTTGAAAATGGCTGACCATGTTAAAAAAAAAACATGTTCCTCCTAAAACAAACAGCTATTTCAGGGCTAAATATAGACGCTCGCTAGAAATGTATGATGCAGTCACATGTGCCACTTTGTGGAAGTCCTCGGTAGGCAGCTGTATGATAAATGGCATCCTGATCTAAAATTTACATTCACCAGACGTATGGGGATGTGCTATATAAAGAACTCAGCTCTAGCCATGAAAGCTTAATGGTCACAATAAGGTTTATTTTTACCTGTTGCTTCTAGCACCAACATTTTCCTGCAACACTGTACAGAGATGGCTACGTCCAGACGGCATAGAAAAATACCAGTCAGATTGTGATGAAAGAATCCGGACGGTATTTTATCGTCTTTTCAATGGTTTTTAGGGGACGGTGTGGATTCAGCCGTCCCCCTAATCATTGAAAAGCACACTTTGCGCCCGAAAACCGTTGTAGAGTTTGACTTCAATATAAAAGGGGTTTTGCCACGATCACATTTCATACCTCCTGCATCCAGCTCTTCAGCTCTGTGTGCTCAGAAGGGGGCGTGTGTGATTTGTTTGAATTGCATATCATGTGACCCAGCAGGATAACATCACCAGGCCTTTCCTCTTTCCAGTCAAAGAAAGGTCTGTTTATGTAGAGTGCTGTGAGTAGTTACATTGTAGCTTAGAAGTAATGTTTTTGCTTCACAGCACAAGGGTCCTACATTCAAATCCCTGCAAGAACCAAACTTATGGATTTTTTTTTTCTCTTTATCAATGCACATACCTGATTGAGGTTTCTTTTTTATTTATTACTAATTACTAAGGAGTACAGGGGACAGGAGCAAAATGACAACACCTGGGGTTTGAACACTCAGTAGCTGCCTGAGAGGAGAGGTGATGTCTGACCAGGACTGAGGAGCTCTCAGCCCTGGTCGTATCCCCTGGAGACGAGTTGTAAACAATGGATAATTAAAGGAGCAGCTAAAACAAAAATGGTGCAGAATTTTTAATAATGATGAAGGGTGAAAATGTTTATTATTTAATATGCCAGCTTTCCATGTCAACTTTACTTTGTGGCAAAACCCCTTTAAAGTCAACAGGGAAAATCTGATAAATTCACAACACAAAAATTACATATTTTGGATATAAAATCTACACAGCCGCTCAATTTTCATATATAATTCATGTGGACGCAATTTCTTAAAATCTCATCCTGCTACTGTAATATACTATAGAAAATCCACAGCATATCCATCCTGTGTGCATTTACACATTGTTATTGCTTACTTTACTCCCTGCCTCCTATAAGACTCACAGTCTAATTTCCCAAGCACATTCATAAATGGACAGCTTCATATTAAGGGTATGTTCACACGATGTATTGCAGCACGTACTGTAACTGTACGCGTCGCAATACATCGTGTGTTTCGGGATCTCGCACTGGTCAGTGCGTACTTCTGAGGCACACGGGGGCAGTATAGACATGCATTACTCGCGGCGAATAAATGACATGTCGCTTATCTTCCCGTGCATACAATGCGATCGTATTGTACGCGCAGGGGGACGAGACATAATCCATAGTTCTCTATGAGAGCTATTTAATTACCGTAATTGCGGGTCGAATTTCGCCGCGTATTAAGCACAATATGCGGAAAAATGCGCCCCAAAATAAGCCGTGTGAACATACCCTAAGCCAGTTTTTTTGTTGGAGTGTAAGAAGAAGTCATAATACCTCAAGAAACCCACAGAAAAAGACCCAAAGTCATTCTGTAAGTATTGGAGGTCTAACAAAAACTTGTATTATTGCTTTGTACAAGCTTCCTTGTTTGGATCCATAGATAGTTCAGAATTTAGTTCAGAACCCATAGAAATGTTGTGGTATGATTCATTAGATGCTAAATTACAGCATACTTTCTAACGCTCTCTCATCTGGGAGACTTACACAAATAGGGGAGATCTCCCACACTACCAGGAGAGCTGGCAAAAGTCCTGCAGCTGCCTGGCTGTCGGAGGTTTTTTGGCACTAGGGAGGTGAAATGAAGGCAGGAGTCCTGTCTGCAGCTGGACTATATTCCCACCCTAAAAATATCAGCCCACAGCTGTCCAAGAAGCAAACCATCACATTAGAGGGTCCGCTTCTGACATTCATCTGGCTCATCCCAGTACCCCTGGTGCATTGGATAATGGGGTAATAGAGACAGGGGGTTAGTGTCAGCTTTGACATGTCAACAAACACTGCTGTCTCACACAAAACCCCAGTACTAGTAATGGGGAGGTGTCTGTCAGACATTTCCATTACTAAGACCAGAATTAAATAATACAAAAAAAACTCCCTAGATGCTATTCAATATTCAACATTCAGAAAAGCTGGGTGATGCCCATCTCCCAGAGGTAAGAACCCTCTTTCCTAAGATAGAAAAACTGGGTGCCACCTGATAAGGACGATCACCCTGCGAAGGGCCTTTTGAGGGTAAGTGGTGTGAATAGAGACAGATAGAGGGAAAAGATTTTCTATTACCGTATTATTTGTTCTTATTGTACCCCACTCTTTACTCTCTCTGTATATAGGACATATTGTCTGTGTTGTTTGTCCAAATTGGGTTGGTGGAATCAGTTCCTATCAGTCTGTGTTTGATGTTTTGTCATAGTTATATTGCCTTGTTGAAGCTTTTCTATGGTTACTAGAGGTAATAAAAGTTATATTTAAGGTTGAGTCTCATCCTCTAGTACCACACTTCTCTTCACGTCGGCTGTCACCTCAAGGACCTAAGAGTTCCTCGCAGCCAACTCCAACCTGCCTTGTTGCAGGCTTTGGTGAGGACCAGGGGCTTCTAAGACTCAGCAAGGCTGATATGCCAATTACTGCTGTAGAACCGCCTACAGTCTGACCAGGAAGTGTGACTGAAGCTGGCTGTGAAGAGCAGACTCTGTCAGATGGGAAATCCCCTTCAAAGGACCAGTTCTTGGAGAAGATGATCATTGTTTATCAGGCCATTATGTCTGTGGACTCAAAGAAAACCACAGAAACATAAGAACAATAAACACAGTTGAATCACATTATTTAAACCACATTGTACTTTTGACGTTGGCAGCATGTGGCTCATGAAGAATGTCATGTGTCAAGAGCTGGCTTGGTGGGTATATAAGGTGTGTGATAGGCTGTTTACACACAAATCTCTCATTATTGTCATCAGTAAGAGGGAAACATTTGTAAAAAGAGATGATTACTGGCTTTCTGTCAAAGGGTGGCAGTAATACTGAAACTGCGCAGTATGTAATCTGTTCACGTGCTGCTGTGGTAAAAGTGTATCGTGAATGTATAAATGGCACCATTATGGATAAGCAACATGAAACTGTGGAGCCCCCGTGTTGGCCACAGAGGTGCAAGAGGGAGAACTGACAGAGAAGCAGCTCACCAGCAAAGTGACCCAGGAGCTACCAGTCCTATGTCTAAAACAACAGTTCAGTGAACCCTACTGTGTATGTGGCTCCAAAACAGTCACTGCACCTCTGCTAACCAAGTTGCATTGGCAGGAAATATTTCAGTTTTCACAGCAGTATTGCAATTGGACCTTTGCTGATTGGCAAAGGGTTGCTTTCTCCGATAAATCACATTTTTTCTGCTTTGCGGAATGGATGGATGTTGGCATGTCAGGAAAGAAACATTAGACAACAAACACCCTGCAACCATTACTGGAAGAACACAAGCTGGTGGTGGCAGTGTAATAATCCAGGGAATAGTGCATTCGTTTGGCCACTCATCCATGTGGAAGACACTCAACTGATTTGGGTATAAATACATTCTTGCAGATTACATACACTTATACATACTGATTGTCCTCCCTGTGCCAGATGGGATCTTCCAGTAAGACATGGCCATAAATATCTGACATTGGTTGGAAGAGCATGACCAAGACTTACAAGTACAACACTGTCCCTCTAATTCCCTTGACTTAAACCCAACTGAGCATCTGTGGAACCACCTCTATGGTTGTGTTTGCTCTAACGATCAGACACCATACACTCTCCAGCAGGGCCGGGATGATGGGTAGGCAGAGGTAGGCAATCGCCTAGGGCGCCTACCTCTGCCTGTCCCGTAAGGGGCGCAGTCAGGGGCTCCGAACCTCCTGGGCTCCAGGCCGGTGCCATAGGCCTGGAGCACCGGTGGTCTCTTTGAAGGCTTCTGCGGAGCAGAGAGCGAGCGCTCCCTGCCCCGCAGACAGTGTTGGACCCTCCGCGGCCCCATGCGGCTCAGCTGGGCAGCGTCGCAATGCAGTGATGTCATCGCGACGCTGCCTTCTCCTCGGCCGCACAGCCCGTCATAGGATGTGCGCCCGAGGAGCTGCCGGAGGAGTGTCCCGGCGCTGGAGGCGTGGCCTGAAGAGGAGCGCACGCCCGTGAAGCAGGTAAGTATGAATGTTGTTGTTTTTTTCCTGCCTGCGTGCCCCTGTATACCTGCTGAGTGCCCTGTATACCTGCATATATTTGTGTCCAAATCTGCAGGGACGAGTATTGGCCGAGAGAAAGCATGAAGGTGGGAACCGGATGGAGAAGAAAAGGGAAAGTGAACGACGCTGATCAGAAAAGACGTATCCTGTGAGTCACTAAATGTAACTACAGTGTAATCACTTATATTTCTGCAAAGCCTACATGCAACTAGTATCTACCACTATCTGGTCACTGTATGGCGGTGGTACATGTAATCAGAGCCTGTGTACAACTGATAGTCATATGTGGTGGTTGTGTTTGGTCAGGGTCTAACATTATTATTTGATCCTTAAGTAGTAATAGTTTTGGGTCTTGGTTTTGTAGGAGTGTTTTTTAGTAACAATCATTCGGTAGATTTGCTCCATGTATCGGGGGATTATTTGGTGATTGTTATTTGTAATGTATTTCACTGTTGTACGGAGGGGAGCGATTTTGAAAAGCTAATATGTCATTGTGCAGTGACTGCTGAGGAGATGGGCAGGATCTATGTGGAATATGCAGAAAGTTAGTGACAGGACCTGGCGAAGGGGCGAGAGGAATTAGTGTGGTGGGGTGCAATTTTTTTGGGAGCGGGGGGAGGGGGAGTGGGGTAGGGCCCCATTGGCTGTACTTGCCTAGGGCACCAAAATGCCTTGTCCCGGCCCTGCTCTCCAGCTGCTGTGAGATGCAGTCAGCAGAGCTCCAGATACCTATGACAACCTACCAGGACCTTATTGAGTGACTCCTATCTAGTTGCTGCCTGTGCTGTGCGTGGTGGTTACTCTGGATATTAACTGCAGGTCATAAAAATGTGGCTTGACTGTGTAGAAACTTCTTGCAGATGGAGGCTACTTAAAACTAAACTCAAGCCCTTAGTGCTGCAGTGAAGGAGACACCACTTTACTCCCATGCTGTGCATTGACTTCCCTGCATCTTTATTTAGCATTACAATATAGCTTTGTGTATGGCAACAGGCATTTTATGTGTGTTTATACTGTTTGTGTGCATAAAATAACTGAGGAGCGTCAAACAGTTGTGGCTTCTGTTACTGAAGAGATTACTGCAGTGTAAGTTATTGGACACCTCACCGCCTCTTTTCAAAGGCACCGGGATAATTTCATTGTTTAATCTGTTTTTAATTTTGACACATATCCGTTTCCCATTTGGCATCTCCCTGAGTAAACTCGAACCATCTGAGCATCTGCTGCCTGAAACCTAGGGTCGTGTATGTGGCGTTTACAGGCTCATCTCCTCCTGCCCTCCGCAGACGATTATACTTATAGTAATGCTTCTGCTTAATGGCCTTCATATTGTTAGCATTATATCCAAGGAAAGAGGGCGGCCTAATTCAAACAATCAGTATGTCTACAGGGAGTCACAGGTCAGGTTCACACTAAAATCCAAAAATCTCTGCAAGGGGAGAAGCAAAATAAATCTTTACTGGCTGTAAAATTGCAGGGAAGCCCAGGATCAATGAAGCCTATCTTTTCGTTTTACCGGGTAAAGGTAAAATTAAAGGGAACCTGTCACATAGGTTGTGCCCCCCTTGCTGAGGACAGTACAAGCTAGTGTCAGACCTGCTGTTCCCAGCACTGTGCCCCTTATTCTGTAAGATGCAGCAGTTTCAGAGCATTTAATGCTCAAATCTGGCAGTTTGCAGCCTGTTCTGCCAGAGAAGAGTCTGCTTAATTCATAAGCAGATGTTAGCCCCACCCTGCTGCAGCTAACACCGCCCACTCACATCTGATTCAACCTTTTACTTTGATTAGGCGGAAACCTGTGAATAAACAGCAAATGGGTGGGGCTAGCCACGGGTGGGCAGGGCTAACACCTGCTCATAAATTAGGTGGACCCCATCTTTGGAAGAACAGGCTACCTGCCAGATTTGTCATAAAAGGGGGTTTGGGTCTCCAAACATCGATTCTTCTTACCTAAATCCGTAGGGGGCCGGGACATGGGGGCGCGGGCCCCGGTGGGGGGCCCCCCTCATAAACCCGGGCGCGCCGTGCGCCGCGGGGGTCAGGGGGGGGGAGTGGGCGCGCGTCGCAGGGGGGGGGAGGGGGAAAAAAATAAGCCACCCCGTGCAGTGCAGGAGCAAAACCGGGGTGCCCCATAAAAGGGAAAAGTGGACACGCCCCGGCCCGGGAAAAGGGTTTTGGGCCTCGGGCTGTTTTTGGGGTTTCTTCTTTTTTCTTGGGGGGCATGGCTAAATTGCGGGGGTGGGGGAGCTGCTGGAGCACCCTCCGCCGGGCGGGGGGGTTAACGAGGTCCCGGGCCTGGCTTGGGGAAAACAGGTTCAGGGTGCACGGGGGGGGAGGGGCAGGGGCCCTCTGCCCTCTCACATGGGGCCCTAGTACTGCCCTCATCTCGGGGGCGGACTCCCCCCCCCTCCTCCCCCCCAAACCCTTGGGGAAGCCCTAAAGGGTTACCCCCAAGGCCCGCTTTCCCCGCCGTCGGAACCCCTCGGGGGCCCCCTCCGGGCCGGACAGCGGGGCCCCTTTCCGGGGCGGCGGGGGCCCTGTTGGGCCCCCCCCCGGGGGGGAATCCTCCAGGGGGGGCAGGCCCGACGAACCCGACGGGCCCGTCACTCAGGCTTTTTTGGGGGGCGGCTGCTGTTTTTTCCTGCATCCGAAGCCCGCGCGGCGGTGGCAGGTTCCCCTTGGCACAAACCCCGGTCGGGGGGCCCACCAGGGAACATGGGAGGAGTGCGGACCACCAGCCCTTCAAAAACAAGGAGCACCCCGGGTACCAGGCCGATGGTGACGTTGGTGGGGGCCGGGCCTACGGGTTTTCCCCCCCTTTTTGCCTGCCCATGGGCCCTTGGGGTTTCCATCGGGGATCCCCCTCGGGGGAAACGTTGAAGGGAGCAAAAACGGTCGGAGGTTCATCCCGTTCCGAGCCCAAAGAAAAAGATGGGTTTTGGGGTATCGGGGACGACACGACGGGGTTCCAGAGCGGGAAAACGGGGCGTGGGAGGATGGGGCACGGGGCCCGGGTGGGATCACGGGCCCCTTTTTGCACCTGGTGGTCCCATCTATGTTTGTTTTGGCGCAGGCGGCGCAAGGAGTAGCGTGGGGTTTTAAATTTTCCGGGGGTTGGGGGGGGCGGCTTTAAAAAGATCTAGGGGGTAGTTTGCGGAGTTTTTTTACACTTTTCCCCGTGTGCAACGGGGGGCCCGTTTTCTCCCCTTTTCAGCCGGGGGGTCAAAAGTAGGGTCATCGGGGGTGCCTATTCCTCCTCCGAGGGGGGTGGGGTTTGGTGGGAGGGAGTGGGTTTTTTAACAAGGGGGACAGGGGTAGGGAGTGTCCGGTACCCAAAAAAGCCAAGGGAAACCCGGTAATAGGGTGCGCCTCGACGATAGGGGAAAAGGCGAGGGTGTATGTATGCTTAGAGGCCCGTTGGGGGCTCATTTAAAAAAGGAGGGAAAAGAAACATTTGGAACCCACGAATACCTACATTTTTTTTCCCCTTTTTTCCCCTAGAAAGTTCAAATTTTGCAAGGGGAAAACGGGACGAGGCAAAAAAAAAAAGAGGAGAACGTAGGTGGGGGTTAATACCGCAAAATTTTCAAAACTGGCCTACAGGGAAATTTTCTATTTAGCCCAGGGTGGTTTGGGGGAAAAATCCCCCTGGCCCCCGGGGGGGGGGGCCCCCAAAACCTATTTTGGGTTTTATGGACTCCCATAGGGGAGGCCAAATGTTTACGGGGGGGAGGGGGTGGTTACGTTATGACGACAATTTCGTCAACGGAAAGCAGTGAAGCCCTCAATCCGGGGGGACCAAAAAGGACATCGGGTTTTGGGTTTAGGGTGATGGCCCCGACCGGGACGGCCAACCCTTTCAGGGAGGGACCCGGGGGGTCCGTCAGCAGGGGGGGTCGGGTTTTTTTGGGGCGGGCCCAGACAGGATTTAAGGGGCCGGGGTCTGCTGGGAATTTAACAAAAAATCAATGTCGTTTTTGGGAAAAAACCCTTGGCCCCCCCCCCCCCCCCCCCTTTTTGGGACGTTTTTTTGGGGGGGCATGCGGCCTCCCTTGGGGAAGCCCCTGCATGCGAAAATTTAAAGGGGAAAAGGGGGTGGGGCCCCCTTTGCAAGGAATGACGCCGGGGGGAAAATTCCCCCGCGATGGAGCCATACCCAAATAGGGATCCGGGCGTTCGGGGCGCGTTTTTCTAGGGGAGGGGGTTTTGCAATAAAGTATATACTGTCTATGGGCCCCTAGGGGGCCCCCCCCACTTTTTGGGGTTTTTTTTCCCCCTCTTGTTTTTGGGGGGTTGGGTTTGGTTTTTTCAAATTGGGGGAGGGGGGGCCTCGTTGTAATGGAGGTCCCAAGGCCTCACGAATAAAAATTAAAATATTTCAAAACTTTATATAAGAAAAAATGACCCAAAAAAACATGGGGGCAAAGGGGGAAGAACCCCCGGGAAAAACAAGTCGCAGCCGGGAAGATTGAGATTGTGTGAAACGGAAAACTATACAACAGTGAGTACGGATCCCCGTCAGTAATGGGAAATGCACTGCAACCCCCTCACAGCGATTTCACCCCTTTCCCAACATGTCACAGACATGGAAAACACTGGAGGGGGGAATTCCACCCTGTATTGGGTCCAACTGGGGAACCCCGTTTTTGAGAAGAGAAAAGTCAAACTGTTTTTATTAATTTTAATTTAAGGAAAAAAAGGGAAGAAATAGCCCAGACATTGCTCGCAACAGCTCTGACAGGGACTCCTGGCAGACATAGTACAGCATTTGATAAAGCATTGTGACCCAAAAAGAATGAGACTGTGGAGAGATAAGGTTCTCTCCAAGGATCGGAGGCCTGGGAGAATTGGACAATATGTGACAAGCAAGGAGACTGGCAGCAACCTGTAGATTTTGGGATATCGGAGACTCACTCATCAGAGACAGAAAGTGTGGTTGCATCAGGCCTTTCCCATCTCAGGGAAGAGATTATTGAGAGAAGAAGAGCTGACCCTAGAAATAAGCCACTGCAGATCTGCAGGGCTTGCTGAGCTGACTAGAGAGCCTGAAGATGATGGAGGCAGCAGTGAATGTCCACAGTACATGCAGTGTCCAACACAAGGGAAATGCAAGACTCCCGCCCCCTGCACCTCAGTACAATGAAATCTTGTGGAAGAAGACATGAAGAGATAAAGAAAATGTCCCGGCATAGTGGGAGACCTGCAGGACTCATGTGCAAGAGGAACCATTTCTCAGTTATGTGCAGACAGAATCCAAACAGAACAGCACAGACAGTCCACACTGTGACACAGATGCTGGATGATAGTGCAGAGGAGATCACATGGCTACATCTTGCACCTGGCAACAGAGAATGTCCTTGCAGTCAAACACCCAGCAGCAGCTAATGAGGGGAAACACTTTTTGCACCTTTTTTGTGGATGAGCATCCCATAAAATTTCACTGGATTGGAGCAAGCTGCAATGTAATTCCAATTTACTCGCTGACCTACAAGGTCACTATATGACCGACTGACAAGTACTGTGATGTAAACAAAATGTCTAGAAGCCCAAGGGGACTGCAAAACTCAAAATTACGGAACCCATGTAATAAAGACAGAGCAAACAAGAGTAGAATTTTACTGTACTACCGGAAGGTGATCACATACCTTTACTGGGGGTAAAGCAGTTCAGCTATGGACTTAATAAGGTTCGCTCCGATAATATTATCTCACTCTTGAAGCTTCACAGAGCACGCACACGTTTTAAAGGAAATGCAGAATGCAAGCTGATACAAACTATAAAAATAAAGCATGGCTGATTCATTTGAAGGGGATGGGTGCCTAGAAGGCAAATACAACCTAGAAATTTTGCACACAGTACAACCTACAAGATTGCCGACTAAAAGAGTGCCTGTAGGCTTTAATGCAACCACTTAAAGAAGAACTCCACGATTTGGAGTAGCAGAGGCATAATAGCGCCAGTGCAGGAGAGCACAGATGGATAACAGTTTAGAGTATCGTAAAGAAACCATCAGGCGCGCGTAAAGAATCAGCCGTTGACCCAAAACCTTGAAAATAAAGCTCCTGAAAAGAAACCATTATCCAATCTACAATAGAATACATCTACAGACCTATCAAGGCCGAAAATAATCTCGGTATGTGATTAAAAATGGTTTCTGGCATTAAAACTGGGATATAGATTCAAGTTATTGACATCATTTTTCGTCCCCCATTTGGACAGTTTTATGATGGCTCAAATGCCCATGAGAAAAGTCCCGTCCCAGAAAATATTCCTGCAGCAATTGATGCAAGCCCTGGAAGACTTCCCTGGAGTAAAAACAATTGCAGATGATATACTAATTGTGGGAGAAGTGAAGACCGTTACTCGCAATAAGGACCATGATCACAAACTGAGACAAATTCTTAGACAGATGTCTGAGAGAAATGTATAAAACTGAACCTGGAAAAATTCAAACTGAAAATGGCAGAGGTCCCGTACATAGGAATCTTCTAACCTCGAACGGTGTTTAAAGTGGATCCTGAAAAGTAAGAGCAACTACAGACATGCCCACCCCTACAGAATACGTGGAGTACAGGCGATTTCTTGGCATGTAAAATTACCTTTCCCAATTCTGCATGCATCTGTCAGACATGAGTGATCCACTGATACAGCGAACCACAAAGTGTTCCCACCTGGGAATGGACAGAAAACCAAGAAACGGCCCTTCCAGTCGTTGAAAAGGCCATTGCAGATAAAAGCAACCCTAAAATACTTGATCAGATGCTGCTTGGTAGTCCAATGTGATGCATCAGAATCAGGTCTGGGAGCCACACTAATGCAGGATACAGAGCCAATCACATTTGCCAGCAAGCACTAACGCCGACCGAACAAGGATATCTCAATTGAGAAGGAACTACCTGAGCTGAAGTATTTGATGGAGAAGTTTCACCAGTACACTTAGGCCGCCAAGCAATGGTGCACTCTGATCACAAGCCTCTGAGAGCATTACAAAGAAACACTACTAAATGCCCAAAGAGATACAGCGCGCGAGGCTACTCACGACTTCAAGAAATATATTTCAACATCTGCTATTTGTCCAGGGAAAGACTTACTGATCGCAGATACTCTGACAGAGCTTACATTTCCCTTGGACAGTTAATATGAAAAAAGGACATTGAAAGCATCAATATGTGTGAATACCTATTTTCAGAAGGACCAGCTAAAAAAATACAGATCTGTAACAGAGGAGGATAAAGCACTCCAATTTCGAAAGACTGTAATTTTGAAGGTGGGCCAAAAATACAAACAACATGCCCATTGAAATCTCTCCCTTTTTTCCCACATAAGAGATGAATTCTCAGATGCGAGCACGGCGTGAGCGCACTTTAAAGGAGAAAGAGCCTCAAACCAGAATCCTCTCAGAGATTCATCTGGAGAAATTGCACTCTAGTCCACCTGGGGATAGAAGGATGTCTACGCCGGCACGAGAATGAGTTTTATTGGCCAGGAATAAACGACCACATAAAGAGTTTCAGAGCACAATGTGAAATATGTGCATCATGCAGTGATAAGCAACCAAAAGAAACCCTGCAACCACACGCTATATTCCAAACAGCCATGGCCAAAAATATAGAACAGACTTGTTTCCACTTGAATGACAAAGAAATACCTGATTTACTGTGACGATTTTTCCAACTTCCCTGGGAAGTGGACTATTTAAAGACACAAGGACTATGGACAGTGATGATTAAAACTTAAGCCCACTTTGCCATATTATGGCATTCCCGGAACATTGTATTCTCAGATAATGGACCAGTTTACATCTGAAGAGTTTTCAAAAATTTCAACAAAATGTTGACTTTGAGCTTCAGACTCATCTCAGCTACCAACAAAGTAACGCAAAGCAGAGTCAGCATAAAAACAGCCAAAAGACCTAATGTGGAAAGCAACAGCAGGGACAATGTCTACCTGTCCAGACTAGATCTACATAAATAGTAGTCGGTGTTTCGTTGTTTTTCTAGGAAACACACCTACACAAGGCCTAAACAGCAGTCCTCACAGAGAACACATGCCAACGGACAAGGACACTCTTACCAACGCCAGTCAACTTCTAAAACCAAGACTGGTGGGGAATGTTACAACCAACAGAAGAAAATCAAAGAAAGGCAAGCCTTTTCTATGACAATAGGTCAGCAAAGGATCACCTGATCTTCAGAGACATGACAATGTACGGCTGCAGCCGATCGACAGATATCAAAAAATATTGGCAAAAGGCAAGGTGGTCCAGAAACTTGGACCTCGGTCCTATGAAATGTCACGAGACGAAAAATATTGAAGGAGAAATCGGAGATATTGGAGAAAACACCAAGTAAGAGAGGGGCCTTGGAGGATTACGCAAACATCCAAAAACTAAGACTGCAAAGTGCAAAACATTGAGACAACACGGACACTGCCAGATGCACACAGGGTAAATAGATTCTAGGCAAAAGACTGGAAATTCAGAACACATATTGCCAGGATCGGAGAGAGCAACCAGAATTGGGCGGAGAAACATCTTATGTTACACGTGCTTGGCAGAATGACGAAAAAGACAGCCCATCTCAATGACTATATCTAATTCAAAAGTATTGTGCCTATCGGTTCCATGTGCATACATTGTAGGTTTGATTCTAGTTAACTAGTCTTGTTTTGTTAAAAGAGAAAGATGTAGCAATATGATAAAAAATACTGTCCTATGGCCTCTAGGGTCTCACAACCTTTTATGTGTTTTTCCCTCTCGTGTTCTGGGAGTTTGTTGGTTTTATCAGTGTGTTGGAGAGCCTCGTGTGTAAAGGAGGTCAAGAGCTCACTGGAAATAAAGTTAAAGTACAAGCCTGATATAAGAATAACTGACAAACAGAACAGAGGGTTTTCGGGAGGGGTTTCATATCCCATCCCCCGCCCATGAGGTTCCTTTTGGTTTAAAAAATTTACGTTCGGCTCTGCTGCACCCCGAGGTGGTATCGGAGAAGCTGGCAAAGGAGGGGGCATTGGGCAGGATGGCGGGGCCATTTGCTTCGCGTCCGGTTCCTGACTTGGTGGTCTCACCGTTGGGGGTGGTGCCAAAAAAGGAACCTAACAAATTTCGGTTGATCCATCACTTGTCCTTTCCGAAGGGTTCGTCGGTCAACGATGGTATTGACCCTGAATTATGTTCGGTGGTATATACATCCTTCGACGTGGCGCTTCGCTGGGTTCGGGTTTATGGTCGGGGGGCACTGATGGCAAAGACGGACATCGAGTCTGCATTTTGGTTACTACCGGTGCATCCAGATAGTACGCGGCTGTTGGGGTGTTTTTGGGATGGGTCGTTTTTTATAGATCAATGTTTGCCGATGGGATGTTCTATTTCATGCTTTTATTTTGAAGCATTCAGTTCGTTTTTGGAATGGGTGGTGAGGGATGTTTCGGGTTTAACTTCTGTTATTCATTATTTGGACGATTTCCTTTGCATTGGCCCAGCGGACTCAGAGGTGGGCGGGTCGCTGTTGGCAACGATGCAATGGATAGCGGCACATTTTGGGGTTCCATTGGCCCCTGACAAGACGGAGGGGCCTACCACTTTGATTAATTTCTTGGGCATACGCATTGATTCAATGCTGATGGAGTGCCGGTTGCCAGAGGAGAAAGTGGTTGACATGAGGAGAGAGATATCTAAGGTTCTGGGTTGTAAGAAGGTGACGCTTAGAGATTTACAATCTCTTTTGGGCAAGTTGAACTTTGCCTGCAGGATTATACCGATGGGGAGGGTGTTTTCGCAGCGGTTAGCAGGTGCAACAGCGGGGGTGCGGGCCCCGCATCATTTCGTGAGATTGACTAAAGGGTTAAAGGAGGATTTAAAGGTATGGCAGTCTTTTCTGGCACAATATAATGGGCGTTCGATTATTTTGAAAAAAGCTGTGAGTAATGCGGCTATCGAGGTGTTTACTGATGTGGCGGGAAGCGTTGGGTTCGGGGCGTATTGCCAGGGGGACTGGTGCGCGAGGCGCTGGCCGGTGGAGTGGGTTAGGGCTGGTCTAGTCAAGAATTTGGCCTTGCTGGAACTGTTTCCCATGTGGTCGCGGTGGAAATATGGGGTGAGCGTTTTCGAAACAAGAAGGTCCGCTTTAACTGCGACAATTTGGGAGTGGTCCAGGCGATTAATTCTCTAACGGCCTCGTCTCCGCCTGTTTTGTGTTTGTTACGCCGCCTGGTGTTGCTGTGCTTGGGGTTAAACGCGTGGATAACAGCGACGCACGTCCCGGGAGTGAAGAATGACGTGGCTGATGCTTTATCTCGTTTCCAGTTGGAGCGGTTTCGGGAGCTGGCACCAGAAGCAGCGGCGGTGGGAACGGAGTGCCCTGAAGACCTGTGGACATGGGTTTTGATTCCGCAAACCGGCTGTTCAGGTTATCGTTAGCGCCGGGGACTTGGGACTCATACCAGGCTTCTTGGGCCCTTTGGGAAAGGTGGTTGGAAGGTATCGAACCGGCATCTTCGGATGGGGAGCGCGCAGCGGGGTTGTTCAGTTTTATCGGCTATGTAGCTGATGAAGGATGGTCAATTTCTAGAGTGTCCCGTTTTGTGTCGGCTCTGGCCTTTGGATTTAAGGCAAGGGGGTTAGTAGATGTGACCAAGAATTTTGGAGTGGTTCAGGCTTTAAAAGGGATGAGGCGTGGCACGAAGAGGGTGGATAGGCGGCGCCCAGTGATGTTTAATTTGTTGGAGCGATTGGGAGCTAAATTGGTTGAAATTTGTAACTCGGATTTTGAGGTTAGTCTTTTCCGGTTGGCCTTCTCGCTGGCATTTTTCGGTGCATTGCGCATCGGGGAGCTGGTTTGTCCAAGCAGGGCTGTGGAGGGGGGATTAAGATGGGTGGATGTGCAGAGCACGCGGGAGGACTAGCGGTGTTTATTAAAAGGTCCAAGACAGATCAGGTTGGAAGAGGCAAGCTGGTGCGCCTGGGAGCAGTGGAATGAGCTCTAATGTGCCCAGTTCGTAGTTTTTATGAATATGGGGGGCGGCGCGGAGAGGCTTCTGGCCCCCTGCTCATTCACGCCGATGGCACTTTTTTGTCGCGGTTTAAATTTACCGCAGTTTTTCGGCGATGTTTGGAGGGACTGGGTCTGGACCCGGTTCAGTTTGCACCTCATTCGTTTAGAATAGGGTCGGCGACAGAAGCAGCGGGATGGGGACTGGATGCAGATTCGGTGCGAAGGATTGGGCGATGGGATTCCGACCGCTATCGGCTATATATACGCCCTCATCTGATTCAGGGTGTATAAAGGGGGGGGGGGCGAAGGAACGTATGTTTATTGTTATGACCTGTTTTTGGTGTTATCTTTCTCCCCTTTGCAGGGCAACGATTTGGATTTTTGGGCACTCGTTTGTGCATTGGGGTGCACAATGAGCTGCCTTTCGTGCAAGTGGCCGCCAGTTGGGAATCCCTGAAGAAACGGCGGTAGTTCGGTGGATCGGGAAGCGAGGAATGATTTGGAGTCAGGTTCTTTCTGATTTTCATCGTTTTGTGTCTTGGGATCGTCCGCCTGATGTGGTGGTTTTTCATGTTGGAGGGAATGATTTGAGCATGCAGAGAACTAATAAGGGATGTACGCTTTGACTTGCTTCGGCTCTGGTCTACTTATCCTAGATTAGTGACGGTCTGGTCTGACAGCGTGCCGAGGTTGGCTTGGAGGAATGCTGATTCAGTGGTAGGATTAAATAGGGCAATAATTAAGGTGAATAAGGCTGTGGCTTCATTTGTGGCGAGATATGGGGGATTTGTATTTAGGCATAGGGAGCTGGAACCGGGTGAGGGGGAGTTTTGGAGGAGAGACGGAGTGCATCTGAATGCAGTCGGGCTAGATTTGTGTTCGCTTGATATTCAGGAAGGGCTAGAGAGGGCTTTGGGGCTGTGGGAGGCGTCGCGATCGTGAGATGTCATGGTCGCTAGCTTTGGCGGATTGGGGTCCTTGGAGTCGGTTAAAGGAGTGGGGGAGTCAGGATTCGGCTTGGCTCCCAGGTTTCTTGGATGGACCGGGCTGGCGAAAGTTGGGGCTCCACAGGGCAGAGTCCTTGGGAGCAGGTTGCGGAGTGGTTAGCCGCCTGAGGTGGCTTTTTGGTGCCCTGAAGCCGGGGGTGATGGCTGGGGGCAAAACAGCGGTGTGAAGGAGGAGTTTCACCAGTCCCTGGTGGTTGGATTATTGATTTAACTCCAAGGGCTCTAGCCCAAGCTGGTGGTTTAAGGATGGCATTAAAGGGTCGTGGAAGGTTGTTGGGGGTATCGGTTTTTAGGGGGAAAATGGGTATGTGATGCTCATTTGCATTAACTGTTGATTATGGTTATTTTATATGTTATTTATTTGTATGTTAATAAAATGGCTGCTGTGGCCAAAATTATCCAATCCGTGACTCCGTGTCTTATTATTAGATAATCGGGGTGGGGGGATTGGAGGGGTTGGCCAGGAAAACAGCAGAGTATAGGCGCTGCCTAGGGTCATGTTTTCTCTGTTTCATTTTTTAATTCAGTGTTTACTGGTTTTTACTGGTCTGCAGTGTAGAGCTGCTGAGGACACCAGGTCTGTAGCTATAGCGACCAGCGCTGGCAGCTTATCAGGAGAGATTTAACAGGTCTGTAGCTATAGCGACCTGAGGAGCTGATGCAACACATACAAGAAGGGATATCTAGGAATAGGTGGGACACTGTTAATGGACATATATTGCAAAGTGACTTGTTTCTACAAGATCTTTAACATAAATTCAATCCTTGTAGTGAGACAACTCCTTTAAATGGTCTGAAACAGCTGCAGTTTACAGAATAAGGGACACAGCACTGGAAACAGCATGTCTGTCACTAGCTTGTGCTGTCCTCAGCAAGGGAGGCATAACCTGCAACAGGTTCTCTTTAAGGCTTTAGGAATAGTTTTTTGCCGTGTATGGAACCTCAGTCATTCTGAATACAGGTATATGATTTATATAACAGGTGTAACTAAAAACTAATTTACTAATTTGCTCATTACTGGAGCACGGACAATCCCTGTAATTATGTAAAAGTCTTAATGTCAAATCAAGTCAGTTAACAATACATTATTGATTTATTCACATAGTAATCTACATTTAATAAATGCAAAAGACAAACATCAGGCCATGCCTCTGGCACTTACTACATCTTAGGCGACATGTATGAATTCGAATGCATACTTTTTTTTTACTTGCCGCCGACACCACAGTTCTAAATAGATATAGAAGAGTGTAGAATACGACAGATTTTTGGCACATTACATAGAGCTTAATGTGCCAAGTTTGGCGCATTACACTCTATGCCTATATAAAGTTTGGTGCATTAAGCTCTATGTAATGCACCAAAAATCTTCATACTGTCGTATTCTACACTCTTCTATATCTATTTAGAACTGGAGTGTCGGCGCCAAGTAAAAAAAAAGTACGCATTTGAACTCAATACATGTCGGCAATTTATTTTAGGCCACCGGTGTTACTATTGGGAGTGTAGGTTACACCCCTGCACCATTTAGTCTTGAGGGCTAAATACTTTTTTGCCCCTACAACTATCTACATTACTCTGTTAGCCCCCCTGATGAACCGCTATCAGTGTTGTGGGGAAACGCGTTGGGTGGGTCATTCACTACCTTTTTTTTGGCTATAGTTTTTAGTGCTGTTTCTTTACAGGTATTAATGTGGTTTTGTTTTTCCATATCGGTTTAGCTCTTTACAGTTTCTCCTGTTAGGGCATATTAGGGTAAGCCACCGTAGGGTGGGGTGGCCCCTTTTGGGGCGGGTGCTCCACCAATTAGGTAGTATTTATATCAGGAATTTCTTTTTTCCTGTTAATTTTACCCATATAGGACTGAGGATATTTTCTTTTACCACTTTGGATATATTGCTGTGGGACATAGTATTGTATTATACTTTTTCTATGGAAGAGTACGTTGTACACAACCACATTGTTCGGGACACGTGAGTACTTAAGCCATAAATGTGTTCCCATTCAGCTCGCCTTTTCTGCGTTTGTACACTTAGGTGTTGCCTCTTGTGTGATATATATTTCCCTGATTTATTTTTGGATATATTAATTTTAAGCGAGCACATTAAAGGTTTTTTTTAGTCCATTTTTCTGTCAGGTCAGTGATTTGCTCCATAAGATAGACTATATTTTGTATATAATTTTACTTTGGGGTACTTTTATTTGATTTTGCCTTTTTAACCCCCCACCTTTAAAAACATGAAAAACATGAGTCCCCACCCCTAAACCCGCCAAAAAGTAAGAAAACAACATGAGACAAAATGTCTAACCCCACCCAAAGGGATGTGAACTAAATGAGGCTAGGGATCTTATTTTGACACTTTTGGTTTTCCCTTTTGAAAAAAACCAAAAGATAAATGGCCCCCACTCAAATACCCCTCTGCCACTTGAAAAAAAATTTTATATCCCCGGACCCGGCCCGTTTGCATTAAACTAATGTTTCACTGCCTGTTTCCCAGCTGCCTGGGGAATTGGGGGGAAAAAATTTTCCCAAAATTTCGCTTTAAAACCCAAATTTTTCCCCAAATTAATTTTTGGTCTTTTGGGATATATTTTTCAAAAAAATATATTGCATATACAAAAAATACCCTGTGATGCTATAAAAACAATTTTCTTTTTAAAGATTTCCCTAAAATTTAAAGAAACATGCAAAAAGCCAATAATACTCCCTTTAAAAGCAGGCCAAAAAAATCACCATTCTGTTTTGAACAAAACCAATTTTATCAATGATACCACTTAGAAAGACCCCAAAAAATACCACAAAATTTATGGGCCACAATTCACCCCCACATAGTGCTGAATTTAATTTTATCACCCCAAAAAACCCATATCACCCAAAAAAACCCCATATTTACTACCACAAAAAATTTTTGGGGAAATTTTAAATTAAAACAAAAACCCTTTACCAATATCACCGCGCCCCATTTACTGGAATAAAACCAAAAACATCATGGGTAAATTTCACTGTCACAAAAAGTGACTGAATTTAATTTAAAAACATGGGCAATCACCACAAATCCCCTTTCCAAAAAATGAACCCCCAATTTTAAAAAAAATTTACCCCCTCCATGACCCCCAAAATCACCACCTTTTATTGAATGAAAAAATTTCCCCCAAAACCATGACCATTAAACATTCACCATTAGTGAGTGGGGAATTTTTTACCGCCCACACCCATGAAAAACATACCACCACCCACCCTAAGAGCCAATTTTTATGCCAGATTTATGAAATATATCCCTCTCCAATCCAAAAAAGGGAGAGGGAAAAAAACAGAGCGGCAACTCCCAGTTTTTCCCTTAAATTTAGTTTTATTCCCGTGATCCAATTTCAAAAGGAATTGGGTTGACAAAGCGTTGTGTTACGGAAAACTAATTGGCCAAAGGGTCCCTTTTTGCCTTTTTCCTTTGTATTTGGTTTACTTTAAAAAAAACTTTTAAAAATTAAAGAAGATGGTGAGTGCCCCCTCTGGAATTTTTTTTTGCTCGCTTTTTTGGGTTTATTGGGATGGTTTTTGTTTTCAAATTTAGGAAAAGCCCCACCCCGTTTACCCGGATTTTCTATGTTTTGGGGTGGACTATTTTCTGAAAGCTGGTTTGTTGGGATCGGTTTCCGACTCGTTTGTTTTTATTCTATATATCACCCCCTACATTTGTTTACTGAATTTAAAAACCTCCACATTATGCCCAAAACCAAAACCCCCACCATTTTAGTGAGTGAATTTAAAATGCCACCCCAAAAGGACCCATTTCAACATGTGACCGAATTAACCCTTTAATTTTTTGGGCCAAAATATCATCACCAAATTGTGATTTTAATAATTTAAAACCCTTGCTGTTCCCGAATATTTACCCCTTTACCAGTACCAAAAAATTTACCACCCAATTTTTCCAGTGAACCCTGTATGATAGGGGACCAGTTGGGACACAAAGGGCTTTTTCAGCATTTTACAGAATACAGTTTTCGGGTTTCATCCAGGGAATAAAAAGAAAGCAAATTTTTTTCTGATGGGGGTCATTCTCTTTGTTCTTTTCTCCATCTGGTGGCTGAAATCATGGACAAATTTTTTTCCCGGGCCATGACCGTCCCTTCAAATTTACCACACAAAAACTTTTAACTCCCAAATATTTTAACACCTAAAATGCCTTTTCCATCACTGTTTGAAAGATTTAAGATGTAGATGATCTCTGTACAACTCATGGGGTGATATGTGGAGGTGAGGGGTTATGGGATGATATGTGGAGGTGATGGGGCTATGGGATGATGGAGGTACAGGCCATAGCTTACAGACGCAATCTTCTGAGGGGAGACAGAGGACCAACCTCCCAGGAGATTGTGCTGTGACTGTGGCCTGTATCCTACAGAATCATATTGTGTAGCCTGAACTACGTCCCCTGCACCACCAGAAGATCAGCCGCAAACATGACGTTCAGGGGGTGGAGGGAGTGGTTTAATACTAATGTGTGTTTTTTAGTGTTTCTATTTTTCTACAGGTTCCCTCCTTAGGACCTTAGGACTACGTTGGATTCCCCGGAATACGTCAAATCAGCATGGGATCTATTTCATTAATGAAATTGTCAACAACAGATGTTGTCGAGGAGTGTTTATTTGAAGTGTTTTTTTCAGTTCTACATGGGGTTTTTAATGTTTTTGTCTAGTGTTGGTAATGGAGGTGTCTGACAGATGCCTCTCCATTTCTATCACTGGGGCTTGGTGCTGGCCAGCGGTGATTCTTGTCACAGAGTGATGACACTAACCCCCTGTCATTAGTACCCCAGTACCCAACACACCAAGGGTGCTTAGAAGAGCCAGGTTTCCATCAGAAGCAGACCATCTAATGTGAAGAGCCACTTCTGGGGAGGCCCTTGGCTGGTTATGAAAAAGGGGGCACTGTATTGTTTTCTTTTTATGACCCTTAAACCTGTCTGACCCACAGATTAAAAAGTGCTGGAAAAAGGATTCTTTGAACCATCATTTTACTTGAACTGGACATTTACTATCCTTGTCCTGTACCGCAGCATGACACTCAAACCTGCATGACCCACAGATTAAAAAGTGCTGGAAAAAGGATTCTTTGTTGAACCACCACTTTAGTTTAACTGGACTTAGACTATTCCTGTCCTGGACCGCAGCATGACCATTAAACCTGTCTGACCCACAGATTAAAAAGTGCCGGAAAAAGGAGTCTTTGAACCACCATTTTAGTTAAACGGGAATGCTAATACTTTCCTGTAGCCGGGCCCCTAAAACCGCATGACCCAAGATTAAAAAGTGCTGGAAAAAGGGAGTCTTTGAACCCCCATTTAGTTAAAAACTGGACATTGACATCCCGTCCTGGACCGCGCATGCCCCTTAAATCTGCATGACCCCATAGTTTAAAAATTTTCCGGAAAAAAAAGGAGTTTTGAACCCCCATTTTAGTTGAACTTTTACATTGACTAAAACCTGTCCTGGACCAAAGTAATGATCTTTAAAACCCTGTCTGGCCCACAAAAAAAAAAAGTCCCGGGGAAAAAAAAAAGTTTTTTAAACCCACTTTTTTAAGTGAATCGGGGGTTTTGATGGGAAAAAGGGCCCCAAAGGCTTGAGAGGTCCGGGACCTTTTCGCCCGGCGAAAAACCGGGGAAAAGGGTTTCCGGTTGATCGGGGCCCTGGCAGAAAAATTTCTCGTGGCCCTTTTTGGGGGACCGACCTCTCCCTTTTTGAGGCGGGAGCCTTTACTGACACTCCCCCACCCGTCTTCCCCCCTCCCCCCATTTGATGAAGCGTCGAAAGGCAATTTCCCTTTGGAAAAGCCCACGTTGGATCCCCCAATGTCGTCATTTCATCATCTCACGGGTTTTGATTTCCCCTCGTCCGGGGCATTCTGCACCCTTTGGGCTGGGGGCCCTACAAGAAACAGGCACTGCAAGGGGGTTTCCCAAACCGCCCGGGTTTTTTCCCCGATTGACCGGTTCCCCTTCCCCTCTGATGGAATCATTTAACGGGGGTTTCAAGCGGGAAAAAATTTCACCCCTTTGGTCTCTTCATCTTTGGAAATCCCTTCTGCCCCCAAACCCCCGGCTTTTTTTCCCATAAAAAGAGGTCTTCAGAAAAAGGGATTTCCACAAATGGGGGGTACAAAGTTGACTTTTGGGGGCTGCCTTCGCTTCATTTTGGGGACGGATAAACGCCCATTTGGGGCCCGTGACGGGAGACGAGGAGGAAAGGGACTGTTTGGATGCAGGTTGCTTTAAACCCCTGAAAAACAGATTGGCCGACGCGTTTTTTTACTGAGATTCACAGGGCCCCTGACCCAACGATGACAGGCCTAAACGGCCCCGGCAACCGACGATTCGCGGGCCCTTGCGTGTTTCGCCGGGAAAGGGAAAAGAGAAAATTTTCTCTCGAAACCTCTACCCTAACCCCCTTTGCTCGCTTACCCCCTTTGGAAATTTTTTCCCGCTCCATCTTCAGAAAGATAAAAATTTAAGAAGGTAGGGAAGATTTTTTGGACCAGTCTCTTATTGAAAGGGCCCGCAAACACTCTATTTTTTAAAACCCTCTAATTTCCCACAGCCAACTAGGATTAAAAAATAAATTTTTTTGAGGGAAATTTCCTTGAAATGCGGTCTGGGGGAAGAACTGTAAGACAAATCAACAGGTTTCCCTTCCCTTAGTCCCAAAGGGGTTTACAACTGCCCAATTTGGGCTAGGAAATTTATAGTTTTCAACAAAATATCATACAAGTGCGCAAACTGCGCCAAACTGAGATTAAAAGAGCGACCCTTAAAAATTTTCAGAATTTTTAAAGGGGTTTAGAAATTTCGTTTTTTGCCCGCCCTGACAAACGGGAAAAAGTTTCTAGAAAAATTTTTTTTTCAGGGGGGGGGGGGGGTGGGGGGTGGGGGGGGGGGGGGGGGGGGGGGGGGGGGGGGGGGAAATTTTCGTTTCAACAGGGAATTTTAAAAAAAATAGGGTTTGCAAACCCCGTTTCAAAACAGCTATTTAAAAGTTATACGGATTTAAAAAAACGGTTTGGTTTTTTTCCAACCCCAAAAAAAAAACACCAACAAAACTACAAAAAATTTCCCGTAACCAAATTTAATACAAGGGGGCTATTTAAAAAAAATGGGGCCCAACCAAAGTGCAAATTTCAGATAATTTTAAAAGTTATATGGATAAAAAAAAGGTGGGTTTTTTCACCAAAAGAAATTTAAAAAAAACGTTAAACCCCAAAAAAATTTCTGTATTCAAAAATTTTAAGGGACAAGGTGGGGGTATTTTAAAAAAAAATGGGGGGAACCAAATTTCCCAAAACAGATATTTAAATGTTATACCCGGGTAATTTAAAAAGGGGGTTTTTGCCCCAAAAGAAAAACAACAGCAGTTACACCCCAAAAATTTTTGTATTCAAATTTAAGTACAAGGGGGCTCCCTTTTAACAAAAATGGGCCGCCCAAAGAGAAAAACAGCTAAATTTAAATTTTTAAAGGAAAATAAAAGGTGGGTTTTGCACCTATGAAAAACACCTGCAATTACTAGCAAATTTCTGATCCTAATATAAGACAAGGGGGGTTTTGAACAAAAATGGGCTGCCCCAAGGTAAAAAAACACCTATTCAAATTTATACAGATAATAAAAGGTGGGTTTTTGCACCTGCAATTAAGCTAATTTCTGTTTTCCAAGTAAGTAAAGGGGGGTCTTTGAACAAAGCGGGCTGCACAAAAAAAAGGTATATTTCACCCAGGTGCGAGGTGTGCTGGCCAAAAAACTGGTAAAAAAAAAGCCTTTCAAGCCAGGGTTCAAAGCAAAACTGGGTGCACAATTTTCCCAAATTTTTCCGATAAACCTAAAAACCTGCGATTTAAATTTTGTCTTTTTAAAATCCCATCCTAAGGCCATAGCCCCCAAAAGGGGGACCATACATTAGAGGGTCTCCCTCAGTGAAAACCCTGGCTCCCCACACCCCGGGTTTAGGTAAGGGTAAAAGGGCACTTTGGGTTAGTGTCAGCCTGGGATGACAAAAAACACCAGGGCTAACACTAAGGGTAGTTCCAGGCTTTTTTTGGGGATGCATTTTGCCCGTATTGAGAGCTTTTCTCCCCGCTCTAAATATGAGCGATTGCTCCCCAATCATTCGATAATCCCAGTTCTCATAGAGAATATGGATTACACCCCATCTCCCCATCATACAAAACGATCGTATTGTTGAGCGGGGGATAATTGAAATGTCTTATTCCGGCGCTTACGCGCCGCGAGTAAATAATCTATGGGGACGGGGTGCCGGCCCCCCCGCCCCCAGGAGTACGCGCCGCCCGGGGGGCCCCCAACCCCCGGGATAAATTTCGGGCCCCTACTGTTGCCCCGCAGTTAACCCTGGAAAATACCCAAGCCCTGGCAATAGTAAAGGGAGAGGGGTCTGTCAGAACTTTCCCTTACCCAAAAATGGAAAAAACAACAACTTAGAACTGAGAAAAAAACACTTTATTTAAATAAGCACTCCCTGACACTGACCACTTTATTAAAGAAATGAATCCAATGCTGGTCCGCCGTAGTCCAAAAGGGAAACCTGTAAATAAACACAAACATATAATAGGCTAGACACCCAATCTCCCTCAGCAACCTGCTTTCCTATCATAGGATGGGATGTCACCCAGTTCTATGGATGTTGAATAGGCTGTCCAGCTACTGGAAAAGCTGGGTGACATCCCCCACAGCAGGCTCCCAGAAAATCTGGGTACCTACTGTGGGAGATATGGCATCACCCAGCTTTCCCAGAAGCTGGAAAGCCTGTAGAGCCCTTGGGACAGCTGGATGACAACCCATCCCCCACAGCAGGCAATGATTGAAAAGCAGGTTGCTTTGGGGGCCGGGGTATCACACAACTTACATGGACATTCTGCAAAGCAGGCACCCAGAAAAACTGGATGCCTGCTGTGGGGCAGTTTTCCTGGTCGCTGGATAAGTGTCACCCCAAAGCTGACACTAACCCCGTGTCACTACTACCCCAGTACCGAAAGCAGCAGAGGTACTGGGAAGAGTCGGGTAACCGTTAGATGCGGACCCTTTAATGTGATGGTCTGCTTCTGGGGTGCCTACGAGCTGGTATTTTTACAAATGGAAGGGACCAATATCAATGGGCCTTCCCATTATGATAATATCAGGCTGCAGCTGCTGGTTTTACCTTGGCTGGTTATGGAAACTAGGAGAGACTCTACATTGTTTTTTTTTTTTTTCAAAAATAATTTATTTATTGAGAATCCTAAAATGGGCAAGTACTGTAATCATTACAGTGGATACCTATGTTTAGATTCGCAATAAATAAAATAATTTTTGGGGGAAAAAATGACGTGGGGTCCCCCCCTTTTTCCATAACCAACCTAGGTAAAACCCACAGCTGCAGCCTGATACTATCAGAATGGGAAGGTCCATCGATACTAGTCCCTTCCCATTCAAAAAATACCAGTCCGCTACAGTCCCAGAAGCAAACCATCACATTAGAGGGTCCTCTCCTAAATATTACAAGGCTCTTCCCAGGAATTGGGAACTGGAGTAATAGTGAGACGGAGTTAGTGTCAGCCTTTGACAACAAAAACCACTGCTGGCTGACACCAAGTTTGAGTGATAGTAATGAAGAGGCATCTGTCAAACGCCTCCACTACTATCACTGTAATTAAATGGAAAAAAACAGACACAAATTGCACGAATTTTTTTTTTATTTAAATAAACACTCCCTGATAACAGCCCTCTTTAACCATTTTATTAAAAAAAAATATATATCCAACGTTAATCCGACGTAATCCACCGAATCCAAAGTAGTCCAAATGGGAACCTGAAATAAACAAAAAATTACACACTTTAACAATACATATAGGCTGGATAGTCTGTCTCCTGCTGCCTGTCTCCTGCCCCCCTGCGACCGCCAGAGACAGACCGCAGGATGCAGGAGACAAGTAGGCAACTCCTACCCCCTGCAGCCTGTCACTAGTCTCCTGTAGCTACTGGAGAAAGACCACAGGGGGGAGGAGACAGGAATCAAAGGGCAACTTCTGCCCCTGCAGCCTGTCTCCTGCCTCCTGCAACTGCCAGAGACAGACCACATGGGACCACAGCAGAGTCCTATGACGCTGCTCCAGCACCACTTATCTTAAAGAACGCTGCCATGATGCTGCTTCTAGTGCATAGAACTGTTCAGCTGCAGGAGGTTTCAACAACCCTTTCACAGGGGCAAGGGGGGACCTCCATTTGTAGGACCCTTCTGCCTAATCTGGGAGGATTGGCAAGTATGCTCTAAACTGCCCTCCACATCCCTACTCAAATATACACACACATCCCTTGCCCACACACTCAAATACACACACACCCCTGCCCCACACACTCAAATACACACGCACACCCCTCCCTCACACATTCAAATATATACTCACACCCCTCCGCCACACACAAACTCAGCCACCCCCAGGAAATGTACTTACCTGTTCTGCTGTGGAGCTGCCAGCAGCCTGGATTTTCACATGCTGCTCTGCTGGGAGGAGGGGGCGGGATTTAGCGGGATCTACAAAGCTTCAGAGCACTGGGGTCCGTAGTTCTGGTATTATCCTATGTAGGAGCTATCAGAGTATCGCACTGCTGGAAGTCAGTGGCTTCAGGGCAGTGTCTCTTGACACTGCCTGGATGCTGCGTCTAATTCAGAGATCCTCTTGCAGCTGTTCAATTGCAGGAGGTTTCACTGACCCTTCCGGGGGAAGAGAGGGAGGGGTGGGAAGGAACCCCCATTTGCGGAACCCTCCCACCCAATCTGGGAGGGTTGGCAAGTATGCTACATCACATAGGACCACATCTCTAACTACAATCAATCATATGACATTACATCAAGCCACACCTTTAACCACACTAAGGAACATAGCAACGTGAGGCAATACCTCTAACCAGCCAAAGTAAATGACAACACATGGGATCACATCTCTAACTACACCCAAACATATGACAGTACATGAGGCCAAGCCTCTAACCACTCCCAAGCAAATGGCACTATATGAGACCACATCTCTAACCAGGCCCAGTCACATGACACTGTATATGTCCACACCTCTAACCACACCTAAGAACATGACACCACATTAGGTCCCACTCTAACCCTCCTAAGAATGACACCCACATTGGTCCCAACCCCTAAACATACCCTAAAAATGACATAAATCGGTAACACCTCTAACCATACCTAAGAACATGACACCACATCTGGTCACACCTCTTACCATACCTAAGAACATGGGAACCAACATTTTGGTCACCCCCTCTAACCATACCTAAGAACATGACACCACATCTGGTCACACCTCTAACCATACCTAAGAACATGACACCACATCTGGTCACACCTCTAACGATGCACATCTGGTCACACCTCTAACGAAACCTAAGCATACCCAATCATGCCCAGCTTCCTCTGGGAGACCAGTACCAAAACAAGAGTGGAGCTACTATGGTCTATACAAGTAAAGCACAAGTAACATGATGCAGTGATATTATCATGCTACCTGTGTTGGGACACTCCAGACTTAAAGTACCTTGTGAACTACAAGAGAAGGTGGCAAGGCAGGAAGTCACAGTTTTCCCTTTTATGCAATGGGACAATGCTGACATATGTTTTACTAATATCTCAATATTAGATTGCTTCTCCAATTTTTATATGGATCTTTAAATATTTAGATTCTGGTACTCAAACACACAAATAGCCAAACACTAAGATGGTTTAGATTTTCTCTTATTGTCTAATAAATCCAGATCTATGCTAGAATATGATATCTGCATGATGGAGATGATGGAGGTTTTGAAGGATTTGGCTTAAGTGAAAGCATCTGATACTGATGACCTTCTTTTGTTGATGTTTCTTAAATACCAGGAGGAGATATTGCCATTTGCCATCAGTGTGCCAGTCCTCTCTTAGACATAAGTCTCTGACTCTTTTTAGGAGGCCTCTATTACTAAGATACTAAAAGGGTCTAAAGATCCTCTGGATTGCTGATCCTATAGATCCATATCCTTATAACATTTGGATTACAAGCTGTTTACTAAATCCTTACTACTTGGCTTAAGAAAGTTATAGCTTGTTTGCTGCAGTCTGATCAGACCTTCGACTGTAGCAACTCAGATAACATTTGATGGGTACAAATCTCAATTCTCTTAAGAGATGCCGTGTACCATGACTGGGAATTGTTTTTTTTTTATGTGGCCAAGATATTCAGCTCAATAGAATGGTAATTTCTATTCCAAGTTATAACTAGATTTGGATTTGGGCCTAATTCTATTAACTGGATAGTTATTATATAAAAGTATCCTTAAGCCATCATATTTTAAATGGCAAACTTTTCAACTACTGCAGTGCCAGGGTTTGGGATGGGCCGAACTCTTCGCTGGATTCTCCAGACACTGTCGAGGTGTCACCACGTTACTGCTCTCTGGAAAGGTAGGTAAGGTGTGATGTACCCCAATGGGAAATAAGTCCAGAGAGTCCCGGGTCTGCAGTAAAAAAGGGCACTTCTTTAATGGAAGAACTCAGCTGCAACACAAAACAGCCAAGACACTGAGTGGCTTCTCCAGTCTCCTCCCTGGTAAACAAAGACTATGTGCTGAGGAAAGGCCTGGGTTAGCTGGCCCTTTCTCTTAGAAGGCTGGCTAAAGCACTGGTGTCCCAGAGTCTTTGGCTCAGTCATCTGGCTGGCTTTCTGGTCAAAGGGCAGGTGACCCAGGATCTCTGGCTTAGTATCGTCAGAATCCTTTTCAGGTAGTCTGGCAGAGTTTCTTCTGCTACCCACTGGTGTCTATCTGCAGAACCACTAAGGGCTCTGAGTACTAACCTTTCTCCTAATGTGAGGGGTGTAATGGAAAAGCACCACCCTTACAAAAACATTGTTTACAATTTCAGTCTCTCATACATTTGTATACAGCTTCCATTCTGGCCTATAGGAATGACTCCACATTTTTTCCAGATGGTGCAAAGGTCACTTTCTGAGATTTTCCCCCCAAAACTCAACTGTGCATCTTCTAGAAAACTGGAAAGTTACCACTTCTCAGTACATAGTCTCTCTGTATTTGCTGGCTATGTGTTAACCCTTCCCACAGTGTAGATGCACAGAACATATTATAATGAACAATTAAAGTAAAGTTAAACAATATACAGTAAACAGTAAAGAAGTATATAACAGTATAAACCATAGCCATAGTACCAGGATAGTAAGGTGTTGATGGCTTTGCATAGTTGCAATAGGGTGAATGTCCACAGTCCAAAGTACTCATGTTCTGGGGCACTGCACTAGGTCCCTTTGTCCAGGGATAGGCGTAAAAGTTGTCTTCTCTTGCCTTTACTGTTTATACTTGCAATGTCGCCTCTCCCAATAGGGATTTGGGGAGACCCTCCATTATCTGAGGATTTAGCATGCTTTGGGAGAGGATCGGTAAGCTTTATATGCCAATTTTTAAATGTTGAGTCTGTCAAATACAGATTCCTATTTTACTTGAACTATAGATTTAATTGATGCATTGCATAAAAAATCTGGTATTTGGCATCTTGGACTATTCCTTTATATTGCACCTTTACCCCAGAAGTAGATATTTTGATTATTCTATTGTACTAGGATTCATAGTGCTTCCACATTTGAAATATCTAGGTATCTTCATTTGTAGACATAGTAGACAGATGTTGGATCCCAATTTGTCACCCCTCATTAATACCTTTAAAGAAAAATGTAACATTTGGAGTAACTTTCCGTTATCTGTAGTTGATTGTGTAAACTATTTTATTGTGTAGTTAATATGTTTATATACAATCCAGAATATTAGCACTATATAAATAAAGATTATTATTATTATTATCTCTTCATCCTCTGATGATTCCCATCACTGAGATGGTTTTTTACTAAATTGGTATGGATTCAGTGGGACCCATTGCAAAGTCAGTTAAATGACATCAGTATATCCTTGCGATTGAAGCTGTAGCATTAAGAAATACTACATCTAAAAATATTGGATGCTTTTTAGAACAGGGATCCCTAAAGAAAATCTAACTGATCAAGGCATATCTGACTGATGAAGGTAATGAGAGAGCAGTGTAAATTGTTTAAGATCAGACACATTCATACCTCTGTGTATCATCAAACAGATGAATCAAGGATGCGGGTCAATAAAGCCCTAAAGCATATGTTATAAAAGGTGGTGGAAAAAGACGGCTGTGATTGGGATTGTTTATTGCCATATCTGATGTTTCCAATTATGGAGATGCCACAAGCCTCCACAAGGTTCTCTCCCTTTGAGTTGGTCTGTTGCTGTCATCCTTGGGGTTTACTTGATCTGGCCAAGGAAACATAAGACACACCGTTTACCCCATATAACAGGGTCATAGATCACATGCAGCAAATGCAGGACTGTACTGCTGCAGTAATTCATGTGGTCAACGAACATCTGTAGAGAATTGTTAGGACCTGAAACTGCACCAGAGCACTTAAATAAAATGGATGTTAATCCATCATACTGAGATGATCCTTCTATCAAACCTCCATCAATCTTATCCAAAAAAGGAAATACAGTATTGGCATCCAAGATCATACCACTCATTTTATAGTGCCCAACATAGCATACAAACAAACTGGTAGATTCAAACCTTGATGTAACTGGGTCTGGGTCAAGCCTAGAAATGACCTTCACTCCCACAATTTTATAGAAACAGCACTCATTCAAGTTAATTAATTAAATGGGTTATTTAGTTCAAATAAGAATAAAATAGGCTGCTGGTGGCAAATCAAATAAAAAAATACTTTACTCACCTTCCTCTGCTCCTCTGTTCCAGCCCTGGATCTCCCAAATCTGTTGTTTACTTACTGCTCAATTCCAATCGTGATGTCACCACTGCAGCCGCTGAAGTTTAGATACGCCTTGAACTGTTCCTTATTTTTAAATGTTACAGCCACAAACTTAAATGTATTTTACTGCTATTTATGTGATAGAGCAACACAAAGTAACAAGTATTTGTGAAATATAAAGAAAATGATATGTGCTTTTCAAAATTTTTTCAAGTTAAAAAACTGAAAAGTATGGAGTGCATATGTTTCAGCCCCCCTTAGTCAATACTTAGTTGGACCATCTTTAGCTGCAATGACAGGTGCAGTCTATTCGGGCTGTCTCCACCAGCTTTGCATATCTAGAGGCTGAAATTTTTGCCCATTGTTTTTTGAAGACTAGCTCTAGTTCAGTCAGATTGGTTGGCAAATGTTTGTGAACAGCAATTTTCAAGTCATGGCACAGTTTCTCAATGGGACTTAGGTCTAGACTTTGTCAGGAACATTAGAACTGAATTAATATGCTTTGATTTAAACCATTCATGGAAGGTGAACCTATGCTCCAGTCTCAAGTCTTTTGCCGCTTCTAACAGATTTTCCTCCAGGATTGCCCAGTGTTTATCTCCATGCATCTGTCCATCAACTCTGATCGTCTTCCCAGTACTTGCTGAAGCAAAGCCACCCTCCAGCATGATGCTGCCACTACCATTCTTCACGGTGGGTATAGTGTGTTCAGGGTATTGTGCAGTGTTGGCTTTCCTTCACACATAGGGTTTGGCATTTAGGCAAAAAAGTTTTATTTTACAATACACTTTGCCACAACTGTATCCCACTGCTGTCTAGTGTGTTCCTCGGTTTTCATGATGCTGTTTGTTCACTGATGTTCACTGACAAACATCTAGAATTTTCGCAAAACAGCTGTAGTTGTACTGAAAATTATGTACAGATGAACTATGTTTACTAGTTAAGTGACTTCTTAAGGCAATTGGTCACACTGGATTTTATTTAGGGGTATCGAAGTACAGGGCGGGCTGAATACACATGCACACCACAGTTTTCAGTTTTTTAATCAGCAAACATTTGGAAAAGCACGAATAATTTTCTTTACACTTTACAAATACTTGTTACTTAGTGTTGCTCTTTCACATGAAATATTAATAATATACATTTAGGTTTGTGGCAGTAATGTTTAAAAATAAGGAACAGTTCAAGAGGTATGAATACGTTTGCAAACCACTTTAGGTAACCCTAATGTGGTATTGAACCAGTTGTAGCATCAGATGGAAATGATGTTGGAATAATATGAGTGCGGGACCGCTAGAGCTGGAGAACAGGTAAATTAACCCATTTAAATCCAGTAAATAAAAAAAAGAACAACCCTAATGTAGAGTTAGGCAATGTTCACACGGCTTATTGCCGACGTAATTGCGGGGACGGATTTCACCCGCAATTACGCCGGCAGCCGTGCAGCGGGGGCGGGGGGCCAGCAGCTCGCCGGCCCCATAGACATGCATTATTCACAGCGTGTACACGCCACAAATAATGGGCCTTAGGGTTAAGATTATCCTCAGGAGTTAGGTTTTGGGTTAGAGTGAAAAAAAATTAATATTTGGGTCATCCCAAACACATTTTTTTTTCATAAGTTTGGTCAAGCCAGTGTCAAACGAAACAGGGACAGTTTCACTCATCCCGACTTTGGAGCTGGTTGCATAATATTAACTTAATTTACTTATTAATTAACTCAGTAATAAAGCAGTACACAGTCAGTCTTATTTGTATCCTTTAAATTTGAATGGAAAAGAACACAATTAAAAAAAGAGCTCTGACCCTTTTAAAACCCCTTTCGCCCCTAGAGTATGCATACGCCGGGTTTTGTTTGGGGGTTCAAGCCCTGGACGTAGATACGTTTGAGGATCCGCGAACTCTAAAGCAGAGTTCGCCGATCGGCGGGGGTGTCAGCTTATTTACAGCCACCCGCACGTGGGCCCCCCGACCCCGGATGCTGGGGGGGGGCCGGTTAACCCCTTAATTACGGACGATCGGTCGCAAAAAAAAGGGGGAGACGCAGGAGGAGATCGCTCCTTTGCTTCTTGTCGGCAAGCACGCATATTCGCGCTTTGGCGTTTTGTGACAGAAGTAGGGAAAGGGCTAGAATCCCTTTCCCGGGTTGTCTGTGAGTCACGATGCCGGGGCCGTGCCTGTGGGCAGGGCCCTGGCAACGTGACTGAAAATTTTAATAAAAAACCAGTGACAGCAACAAGCTGGCATTTTTCCCTAGAATGGGGAAATCTAAACTCTCTCATTAAAACCCCCTAGGGGGGAAAAGAAAAAAAAAAAGAGGAAAAAAGTAAAAAAAAGAAAAAAAAAAAAACACAACACGAAAAAAAAAAAAAAAAGTAACCGCCCTTTTCCCCTTTACAAACGCCAATCGCCCCCAAAAAAGATCAACAATAAAAATAAAGTCCCCATTTGGGTATCGCCGGCTTGGTAACAACCCCCTAAAAATATGTCTTTTTAATTTACCCGTACGGTGAACACCGAAAAAAAAAAACAAAAAAACAATCACAGTTTTTAAGATTTTTGTTCATCCCGAGCACATAAAAGGGAAATAAAAGTGACAAAAACTCCTATAAACCCCAACATTTTACAATTAAAAAAACGTTTCCCCCGAAAAAAAGAAAAGCCCTTACCGCCTGTATTGGGAAAAATAAAAATTTTGGGCTTCAGAAGATAGGTGCATAAATATTCTTTTACCACTAAAAACCCCTTTTTTTTAAGGCCCCCACAAAAAAAAAACATATAATGGGTATCGCCGTACGATCGCCCACAGAGTAAAGCAATTATTAGGGTACTCACAGTGAACGGTTAAAAATAAAAACAAAAAAAAACTACCAGGATTTGCAGTTTTTTCCCTTCATTTCCCCTTCTAAAAAAGGATTTAAAACTGATCAAAAAGTTTTTCCCCCCAAAAAATATACCAATAAAACTTCAATCATCCCGCAAAAAAAAAAGCCTGTAACAGCTTCATACAAAAAAATAAAAAAATTATGGCCTAACTAGGGGCGATGAAAAAATGTGTTTTCCTGTTTAAAAAAAAAAATATACAAATTTGTTTTCTGTAATCGTATTGACCTGTGGTAAAGCTCATGTCATATCTAACGCAGAGGGGCTAAAAAAAATAAAAATAAAAAACACTCCCAGGTTTGCTGTTTTTTTTAAAAAACGCCTCACAAAAACCTTTAATAAAAAAATGAACAAAGTTGTATGCACCCCCTTTAAAGGTACCAATAAAAGCATAATTCACCCCGCAAAAAACAAGGCCCCCAAGCCCTTGCACCCAAAACAAAATATAAAAGTTATGACTGCAAAGAGGACAACATAAAAACCCCTTTTTTATAGACCTATTTTCTATTTGTAAAAATATAAAAATAAAAAACTATATAAAATTTATACCATTTCAATTTTACCGACCCCCATAGTAAATTTATAATCATTTTTAACTGCCGGGCCTGTAAAATTGAAGCCAAAAAACAATGGGGGAACTGCGTTTTCCCCCCCATTTTCAGGGCCCCAAAGCAAAAAAAAGATGGAAACCTGTGTGCCCAAATGCACAATACACCCCATATGAGAATGAGGGGTTTGAAAACTAAAAAATGCCGAATTGGGAAGAAATTGTTAACAAAATTTTGGGGGTTTTTTTTCCCGGATTCCTTGAAATATAAACATTTTCAGCTAAAATTTCGATTTTTGGGAAAAATTTTTTTTTTTTTTTTAAGTTTTAAAGAAAAAAAAAAATTGTGAATACCCGTGGGTCATTTTATCACTACAAAAACCCGTTAATCCTTTAAAAGATGATTTTAATATGGGGTCTTTTTTGGGGGTTTTATTAAATTTTAGCCCCGGGGCCTCCTCAACCTGAAATGGGGCCCCAAAAAAAATTTATTAAAATGAGACCCCCGATCCCGTAGGTGTCCTCCTATTTGGGCTTTTGGTTGAGCCAAATAATGACTAGGGCCCCATAGGAAATTTCAAAAAAAGGCAGAATGGGGGAAAGGATATTAATGCATTTACCTATCACTTTACCGTATTTCCCCCTGAAAAATGGATTTTATTAAAATCTGCAAAAATAGTGAAATTTTTAAATTTCCCTCCCCCTTTTCTTTAATTTCTGTGAAAAACCTTAAGGGTTAACCCCCCAAAAACACTGTTGTAATACTTTAAGGGTCTAGTTTTTTAGAAGGCATAATTTTTGGGGGTATTAAAATACGGCCCCCCAAAACCAATCAGAACTGGGAAAGGTTAAAAAAATTATATTGCAAATTTTCTTGAAAATGGAAGAATTTATAAATTTTCCCCCAAAACCCCAAATTATAAAAAAGGGAAATTTAAAAAAAGAGCCAACAAGTGGGGCTATTTTGGTAGATTAGTTTTAAAAATTTTGTGTGATAATTATCTGGGGGTTGACCCAGAAAAATTTTTTTTTTTAAAAAAATTTTTCCCAAAAATTTTTTGAAAAATTTTTTTTTTTAAAAAAAAAAAAGGATTTTATGGTTAAAAATTTTTAAATTTAAGAAATTTTTTGTCCAGAGAAAAAAATTTAATTTTATGGTGGGGAAAAGTGTCAAAAATTATTTTTTTTTTGAAATAATTTAAAAATAGGTTTGTAAAGGAAAATGGTTTTTTTTTAAGGGGGGTTAAAAAAAAAAAAATAAAATTAAATAAATAAAATTTAAAAAAATTCAAAAGAAAAAAATTAAAATGAAAATTTTATCCCATCCACTACAGTGGGGTAAACGCCTCACCCAATCCACACGGTTTCCCCTAACTACAGCATATAAACTGGATGGTAGATTATGGTGAAGAAACCCGGGCTGTAGGGTTGCGCATAGCAAAGGCCCGAAGATCCTCAAGAACGTTATCGCATTTTTTCTTTATAATTCAGCTTATAAACCCCTGCTGGGAAAGGGTAAGACGGGGACAATAAGGTTTCCGCTGCATCAAATCACTGGAATTCTTTTGCCCAAAAAAAAAAACTTTTAAGGGGCAGGTAATGGCCCCTACTGTGTTATCTCCATAAACAAGAAGCAGGCTTTAGAAAGTAGTGGCAGCTCTGTGGAGGGTTTTTTTCCTTACACGCTTTCCACAAGCAGGGTAAGAATGTTCACGCCGCCTGACTTTTTTAGAGTTCCCGTTTTAGCTTTTAAAAGGGAATGATATGTAGAAATATAGCTGTGGATCTGGCTGAACTGGGACTCACAGGTAAATGGTAAAAAAACTATGCTGAAAAACCCCATAAAGACCTTTCCAAATAACCTTTCCCGGGCCACTGTCCCTCTGTCCCCCTTTTTGCTTCCCCTTTTTTTTCTTTTCGAAAAAGTAAAAATAATTTTTGCAATACTGCTTGAAAAAATTGTTTTGGTTTTTTTGTTTCTAATGATATATTTTGCACAATAAATATATCATTAGAATCCAAACACACAATATATAAAATGTGACTTTTCACATGTTGTGAGCCAGCTTAGTGGGTATATAAGATGTACAATAGGCTTTCAAAAATGGATAGGAGTTGCAAAAAGGGATGGTTATTTGGGGTTTTTAGCTTTAAAAGGGGGGCTTTTATTTTTAAAAATGGGGCAGTTTAGGGAAATTTTTCTTCCCTGCTGCTTGGGGGGAATGTGTTTCTGTAAAGAGAAATGGCACCCTTAAAAAGAAAAATGACATGGGAAAATTTGGAATACCCTGTGCCCCTTTAAAGTGAGGGGTTAACGAAAGGCAAAAGAAAAAAAGTGCGGGGTTTTTATTTTCAAATTAAAAGGGGGGCCTTAAAAGGCTTATTTTTTTTGGGGACGGATTCCCAATTTCCCTCCCCGCCCCTTTCGGGAATCCAAAGTTTTCATAGAGAAATTTTTCCCCCATTGGCGAATAAAGCCGGGGGGGGAGAAAGTGACATGTTTATTAAACCCGGCGGGTAGCAAAAGGGATAATGCTTGTTAAAGGGGCCCGGGGAGCGCCGCCCCCCCCCCCCCTGTACTCAACCGGGAATTTTCGGGCAGAAATTCCGTCCCCCCCAATTTGGCTTGAAAAAAGCCCTGTGAACCCCACCCTTTCAGTTCAGAGGGTTCACTTTTTCCCAAAAAGAATCAGAGGCTACCAAACATTTTGTTAAAATAAAAAAGTTTTTTTTGAAACCCCCACTCCCCGTACGGGGGGTTGGAAACAGGGCGGGGGATCACTGCATTTTACTAAACAAAATTCATGAAACAGAAAAAAGGCTTCAATTTTTCTGGGGATCATCAGAAAAATCCCCCGAATTTTTAAAATTTGGGTTGCCTTCCCCTTTATGAGTCATTTTTTTTTTCTTCATGGAACACATGGATGTTGGCATGTGAAGCAAGAAACATCAGAGAACAAGCATTCTGCAATTGTGGTGACTGGGCGCCGAAATAAGCAGAGGAGAGGGCTTGAAGCAGAGGTATTCTGGTGACGGTGGCTAACACTCTGCATCTCTCATGCTCCTCTAGCTCCGGTACCAGTGAAAATGAAGTCTGCACTGCAGATGACGTTGGTAGTTGTTCCCCCGGGGCACACTCTAGCTTTGGTCTCTCTCTCGACTGCCTGCTGCGGGTGGTGTGTGAGGTGCCCTTGGTGTTCGGTGCAGAAATGAAAGGCAGGAGATGCACGGATTATTGTTTTCAAATAACCTTTGGCCTCTTTACATCACCAGGCAAAATGGTATATACATGGCAGTGATCAACATTCAAGTTATAGTGGGTACAAAAAGTATTCAGACCCTTTTACATTTTTCACTCTTTGTTTCATTACAGCCATTTGGTAAGATCAAAAATGTTCATTTTTTTGCTCATTAATATACACTCTGCACCCCATCTTGAAAGTAAAAAAAACAGAAATGTAGATATTTTTGCAAATTTATTAAACAAGAAAAAGTGAAATATCACATGGTTATAAGTATTCAGACCCTTTGTTCAGTGTTGAGTAGAAGCACCCTTTTGAGCCAGCACAGCCATGAGTCTTCTTGGGAATGATGCAACAAGTTTTTCAAACCTGGATTCGGGGATCCTCTGCTATTCTTCCTTGCAGATCCTCTCCAGTTCCCTCAGATTGGATGGTGAACGTTGGTGGACAGCCATTTTCAATTCTCTCCAGAGATGCTCAATTGGGTTTAGGTCAGGGCTCTGGCTGGGTCAGTCAAGAATGGGCACAGAGTTGTTCGTAAGACACTGCTTTATTATTTTAGCTGTGTGCTTAGGGTCATTGTCTTGTTGGAAGAAGAACCTTTGGCCCAGTCTGAGGTCCAGAGTACTCTGGAAGAGGTTTTCATCAAGGATATCCCTGTATTTGGCCGCATTCATCTTTCCTTAAATTGCAACCAGTCGTCCTGTCCCTGCAGCTCAAAAACACCCCCATAGCACGATGCTGCCACCACCTTGTTTCATTGTTGCGATTGTATTGGGCAGGTGGTGAGCAGGTGTCACGTCAAGGGAGGTGCAGTGAGCCCTAACTGGTACCCAGCCCACTGTCACTGCCTACTTGACGTGCTGCCCTAGGCGGCAGACGGCAACTGGGCGACAGTCCCTGCGCTACTAAAGTGCTGGTGGACCGTAGATAGCAGAATGGTCTCAGACAAGTCTGGGTCAATATCAAAAGGAACGCCAAAGCCCTAAGGAGAACCAGAGGAATGAACGTTAAACCAGCGTGGTCAAAAGCCAATCGGAAGCGAAAGCACAAAAATCAGGAGGACAAGCGGGGAGGTAAGGAAGGGAAGGAGAACAAGCCGGAGGTCAGGTTACACAGAATAAGCAAAAAACAAACACAAAGCACAAAGGAAGCCAAAGGTAGTCAGGAATTTCACAGGCCGCCAAGCACCCAGCTTCAGGGAAGTTTAATTGGGATTCCTGGGTTCAGTTCCCTTGCAGCTGATTCGGTAGCCGGACTCCGGGTCCTCCCAGTGGCTGGTGCACTCGCCCATGTATGGTAGTGGCTGGGCCCCTGTCACTCAATAGAGTTTGTCTGCAAGCCTGTGTATTCAGGTGGGATCGTGCATCAGCTGCTGCTGACAGCCTGTGTCCCTGCAGGCTGGGAGCACAGATTAGCCCTGATAGTACCCACCCTTTTTAGGAGGGGCCCACGGGACCCTTCCCTGGTCTGGGTTTGTTGGGTGGAGACTCAATGGATTTCCCTCACCAGGGCGATCTGCTGGATTGGTTTCGTCGGAATCCGATGATCTTAGCCTCAGGACCTACCCCCTTTCCATATGGACCAGGTTCTGCAGTAGTTGCAGTCAGTTGACCTTTTGGGCCTTACGTTGAACATCTAAACGTTCTCGGGCGGACTTTCATTTTCACGCTCTCTCCCTCCCTATGCGAATGTGGAAGGGAGAGCAAGGAGGCTTAGTGGGCGGAAGTCACCGGATGAATATAACCTCTACGAAGGGTAGTGCACGCCGGGACCAGGCGGGCACGTTAAGTTATACGGAGAGAAGAGGGTGATTTCAGCTGTATAAGCCACTCCCAGTGTTTAACCTCCTCTCATGAACCACAAATGTACGTTCAGGTTACAGGTGGAGGGCCATAGTTCACCAGGGGGGGACGAGTTCTGGGAACCAGCCCGAGCGCAGCAACCAGACTTTACACAAGATGCGCCGCTTAGGCTTCAAACAACGCTGGCAAACACCCGCTACCAGATTGATTTATCAGCACATGGCTGCAAATCAGTTATTTTAGCCCCCAGGCAAGCAGCCCCCATGCACGCAACACACAGCAACAGCTCAGCATGGTAAGGATAAGGAAAAAAAAGGAGACAGCTGCAGCACTCCGTTTGTCCCACCTGACTAATTCCGGGTATTCCAGTCATACACTTGAAGATTATATGTTTCTGAAGCCCTGGGAAGCCACACGAGCCCCACCCCACACCAAATCAGCGGCGGGGCTGATGTGGGCAGCACCTCCATGAGAATTGATTACCACCTTTTCAATATGTATGGATCCCGTATACCACCATTTTTCCCCCAGCTCAGGGGTGTCAATATTGTGTGCGCCCCAGCTGAGTAGTGGGGTGTCGGTGGACGAGGGTGGAGTCAATAGCCCATACCCGCAGCGAGTCAGAGTGCGGTCTATCATGGTCGGCTCTCTGTCAGTTTGGCGGGGTAAGATGCTCAATCAAAAATGTGTTGCGCTGTTCCCTGTTTCCACTTAGAACTACGCTGTTACCGGGACTGGACTAGTTTGTTTTCGGTTCGGGGACTTTTTTTGTTCTCGCAAGCAAAAGCAACTCAGGCTGATTGAGTATAGCAGCTTCGTGTGGTGTTACTATAGGAAATACCCCGGCTCGCCTAGGTGATCCTGCACTGCTTGGAAACCACTAGGCGTTGGAGTAGTTTGTGAGGTTTCTGCGACTTGGTTCTTTGTTTGTGCCTTCCCGAATTCTAGTTGATTTGTCCATCTTCTTCTCCACAGTGAGAAGAATTAGCACTCCCCTGTGACTATGCGACGAGTAATCCTTGTATATACCCGCCTCCCCCCCGCTCCCCCCCCCCCCCCCCCCCCACCCACCCCACCAACCCCCCACCCCCCACCAACATACGCCGACCCCCCCCGCCACATACGTACCCCAGCCCCCACCCCTACACGCACACCAGTAGTTTAACAGAAAAAAAGCCTACCTTCTGGCCAATGGGCTCCTCTTGAGTTGTTTATCTGATATCATAAGGTTGAGGGGTGTTTTGGTGGTTGACCATGGGGGGGGTGGGGTCCAAGGGGGAGGGGGTAACAGGGGGTCACGGCCGGCGAGCAAGGGGGGTTTTTCTGAGGGACTGTCGTTCTTGACAGCTGGGGGAATGGGGCAGATGAGTCATCTACTCTGAGTTGGGTAATGGGGGGGTGGGGGGTTGGGGGTTGTTATGGGGGTTGGTTTGTTGGAGGGTTTAGCGGTTATGGGGGGTGGGGGGGTCTTAGGTTTTAGCCACCAATAATTTTCACATGGTAGCTAACCTAATCATCTAAACTGGCTGTTAGAGCTACCTCGGGCTGCGTCGTTCACCAAGACAGGGAGGACGTAACGCAACTTGTCGCCGACCGAAAATAACATATAAAAAAACATTTTAAGCTTCGGAGAGGAGAGCAACAGCAAAAGAGGCAATCAGGGTAAGAAGAGGGCAAAGCACAAATCAAAGAAGCAAACAAAAAAAGGCAAAACAAGAAGAGCAAAACAAGGCGAAAAAACGCAAGGGGGAGCAGGCACATAAAAAAGGCGCGAATAACGATGGCAAAAATTAATAACATTTGGCTGGCATATATAATCTCCGTCCTCGAGTTTCTCACGCCATGTCCGCCCTCAAGGTTTGTTGGCTCAGCCGTGTAGCCTCCGGGCCCACACTGGCCTTCCCTATCTGTGGTAGGGGTTGTCATTTAGAATAGAAGTTACCCCTTTTCTTTTCTAAAGCGGCAAGACACCTGCACCCACTTAAGAGAAAAGAAAGAGAAGAGAACCTGTCCACAAAAAAGGACAGTTCTGGTGAAAATGGAGTAGTGATGGTTGGATGATGAGAGAGTAAGGTTTAGCAGTTTTCAGGTTGAAAGTGACGGTAGACGATTGATGTTTATAAGGGAAAAAAGACTGTTCAGGTGAGAAGTCATGCCGGTTTTTAAAGGAAAAAAAATTTAAAAAAAAGAATATTGACCACCAAAATAATAAATAAATAAAGAGAAATGCCAAACTACAACAATCCTGGTGGGAGGGAGGGGTGAACTATTTTAGGGAGATTGGGGGGGGGGGGAGGGGGGTGGGGTCGGGGTGGGGGTTTAGGGTTGGGGAGGTTTCGGGGTTCGGTGGTATATGGGAGTTGGCTATGGGGGTGGGGGTGGGTGGGGGTTTTAGGGGTTTTGTGTTATTGGTTGGGTTTCAATGTATGGTGTTATGGTCCCAGGTTATTGAACATATCACGTGGTTAATGATTCCATCTGGGTTTTAGGAGGTGCGGAATTATAGATAAAATGCCACATATAGAGTATTTGTAAGTGATAAGCTGTAAGATGAGTATAGACTTAATTTGTATGGTGAGGGTTGACTTGAAGGTTGGATATTGCACGTGTTGGCCGGGGGCCGGAGGTTGGGTTTTGTTGGTGGTGTTTAATTTGTTTTTGTGAGGTTCGAGGCAGGGAGTTTAGTGTGCTGTTGTTGTTGGGTGATTGCAGGGACAGTAAATTAGAATGGGCCGTCCTTTACGTATTCATTAACGAGAAGTCCTCTCCCTCTAAATGCCTCAAACCACACAAGACACCAATGAGCCCCTCAACATCAAATTGGACCCCCCCCCCCCACAATCCTTCGTCCAGGTACCCCTCACTCCTCCACTGTTACCATCAGTGCCCGGTGTAACTTGTCAGGCAAACTGGATATGCAGATAGGGGGGCTCATCCTGATCCAGGGGCGGCTAACCATGCGGTCCGGGCCTCCACAGCCCTCCTAAGGGTAAGGGGAGGGGGGAAGTTAGTAGGTTGAAGGTGGGAAGTTTTTTTTTTGATGGTGGTATGGGAAGGTAGGTTTTTTCGGGTGGGTTGGAGTTGTTGTATGGTTTTTTGGTTTAAGTCGGGGAAAGAAGGAAGTTTTGGGTTTTAATTTAAAGAGGGTTATTTTTAGGTATGGTTTTCTAAGGCAGGTGGGACCCGCCCTCACACTCTGTCTTGGGGGGTGTTTGGTTTTTGGGGTGGTAGCTCCACTCCTTCCTATAGATTAAGGCCTATTCCTGTTGTTGTCCACCCTCAGCGGCCAGGATCCTGTAACTCTAGCTGGGTTAATATTAGGTAGACCACTCTCCTTCTCCTTTTCCTCGCGCCATTTCTCCTCTTCTTGCTTGCTCATTATGTCTGCTCTCTTTATCTGCATCTGCTCTTTACTATTGCTTTACATGGGGGTGCGTAGGGGTGCGGGGGGTCGGTGGTCCATGGCGGGGGGGTGGGTTCCATAGTGAAGGTAGTGCTGGTTATTGTTTAGTTATCAGTTTTGTCAGTAGAGTATGTTAGTTGTTGTTGTTGGTGGATGTGTGGGAGATGTTGGATAGTGGTGTTTAGTGTTTGGTAGGCTGTTTAACGGTTTTTTTTTTTTTTCGGCCTGTTGTGGTGTTTCTACCATCTGCAAGATCTCTGGGTGTTTTGTCTAGTTCTAATTGGGTGGGGGAGCAGGTTTTAAGGGGTTTTTGTGTTGTTTTCGAGGGGGAGATGGTGCTCTATTGCTACTCTTTGTTTTGTTTTTGCACTCGCACCCCCTGTCAGGAGTGTGTGGCACTGGGGGCACCCCCGCGGACCCCTCTGGCCCCTGTTTCCCATTACTCATCCTATCCGCCTACGAGCAGACCTCGAGCACTCCCCTGTCACTCACCCTTAGAGGATTGGTCAGCAACATGTTTAGCATGAGCAGCAAGCCAGAAATATGTGTGTTTGTTCAGGTCGGGGGGGGGAAATCGGGTGGGGGAGTTTGAGCGGTGGAGGTCTTGTTTCTCTGGAGGGATCGAGTCTTTGGATTGCGTGCCTGCCTGCAGCTCATGCCTGCCTGCAGATAACCTGCGCTAGCCTCTCTGCAGATGCCAGATCCCTGAGTGAGCCTCTGAGCACACCCAAGCCTTCTTCTGACAGCATAGTTCGATGACAGTGCCTCGTGGTTTTTTCTCCAACCGCTGTCGGTTTTTTTCTTTTAGAACTTGTTTAATTTAACTCCTTTGAGTTTTATTCTTCTTCTCATCAGACCAGTGAAAGAGAATCTTTTATCTATGAGCCCTCTGGGAGAGGTTTCCTTTCATGTGTTTTTTCTTTTTGTTTTTTTTTTTGTTTTTTGGGCACCACACAAAATGTTAATGACGGGGCCTAATTCTCTGCTTTCATTCACACTAATGGGTCTTGCACTGGAGCAGAGGCTTCGGTGTGGCAGCCACCTCTCTTGCCAATAATTGCCCCGACTGGTGGATGGGCTCTGAATAACAAGCGCACGAACGGTATGTGGGGTTGGAGTGGAGGGCTGAACAGGGTAATAGTTGACGTTGTGGAAACTTTCTCCATTCCCACTTCGGATTCTCTGGATGAGTCAGCCACGTGGTTCATTGGGGGGGTGTTCATCTTTACCTCTCTCACCAATGCACTTCTCAATGATTGCCCGGAGGTTTTTTTGGACCTTGGTAGGATCGGCCAGGGTCTCCAGGGTCGTGGAAGAAAGAGTTTGTGGTCGGCCTCCTCAAACTTCTTCCATTTTAAAGGTTATGAAGGCAACTTCCCACTGTGCTCTACATGTAGGTACTTGAATTTCTTTGATTGCTGCAGAAAGAGAGAAAATTCTTTTGTAACCTTTGGACAGGATCTGTCCCTTGCACAATTCTGTCTCTGGCGAGCTCCTTTTCTATTGTGGTTGGTGTTCCTTAGTTAGCCTCATGTATTCTCATCATGTGCTCTGACATGTTTGTACTAATGTGAGCATGTTAGGTCTATATAGACAGTGTCGTAGTGCCCCTTTCACCTAACACAGTCAAGTCAGTTTTAATTAAACACACTGGACTCCAATGAAGAAAGAAGTTCAGAACCAATTCTCAAGGTGGATACTGATGGAAAATAGCACGGTGAGTTTTAAATATGTGTGTCATGGCCAAAGGGTCTGCCTGAATTCTCTGAGGACCATGTGTGTTTTCAGTTTTTTCTGTGTTTATAATATAATTTGCACATAAATCAAAAATATCCCGCTCATTTCAGGTTTTTTTTTTTTTCTTTTCATGTGGGGTGTAGACCTAGCTGTGTTGTAGAGGTATTTTAGTTTAGGGTTTGCTGTTTAGAGAGTAATTTTTTTCAGATATAGAGTGTGTTTTTATTGTAGATGTATATATGTACTTTAATGAGCAAACAAAAAAAAAAAAAAAAAAAAAAAAAAAAAAAACTAAATGAACCCCTTTTTGCTAAAAATTTACCAACTTGGCTTGGCTGCGCATGTATTTCGTTGCAATGTGTGAAACAATGGTTGAAAATTTTATTTTCATAAAAGGGGATGGAATACTTTCCATTCCCACTGTTACATCTCAGTCTTTCCAAGTCCAATAGCCAAACTCTAGTAGACCAAGGCAGGATCTTAACAGGATATTGTTAGTATTTATTTCGCACCAGCCCAGCTGACGAGGATCCCTCTATAGTTGATGAGATTTTCTGCTTCCTTGATCCAATACCATGCTGCGAGCTAGGGAAAATATGGGTTCAGTGGCGGCTAACCTCTGGAGCCCCAGAGAGCTGAAGCAAAGAGCTGAGGCCAGCACAGACTATGTAAGGAGTGGATGACACTAGATGGATTTGCCCTCTAACTGCCTCCTGCTGCCTTGCAGATGCTGAAGATGACACTGATAACACAGAGGTGTAAATCAGTGGAGTGAACTGACTCCAGTGGAGAGACAAGTTCCCCATGAGAGACTAGACTCCACTTTGTACAGTGACGAGCTCCCCTGGAGAGACACCACCCCGTAGGAGGGGGGGGGGATGGGCGGAGAGGGGAGGAGAGGGGGGGAGCTGTGCGGGAGAGCGACCCCAACCCCCTGGAGACGAGCGACACCTTAACACTATATATTCTACCTATCTTATATAGACTTATACTCCCCCCCCTCCTGCTGTTCCTGTTCCCTACATGTTTTGTCTGTCTTGATATGTTTTGTTCTTGGTGATCCTGCCATTAATCCTCATGACTCCTGAGTGACTCTGGCGGTGCGGGGGGGGGTCTTACAGCTCTGCAGGCTGCCGAATTCATGACTTGACTGTACACATTTTGCAAAAATCTGCAGGAAGAGAAGCTTTGTTCCAGAAGCTGGTTAGCTGAATTACTTGGTGTGAATGTGGAGGTCAACAAACATTTTAATATAATATTTCCGATATTTGTAAGTTAATACTGTATCTGTTGCAAATTATACTAGTAAAATTATTAACTCCTTTAGTAGTGTTGTACCATCAACCCCTTCTGTTACACTACAAATAATTTTTAAACAGGGCTTTGCCATCAGAAAAAAGATAAGGCCTCGTCTGATCTGAAATGTGGGATGGGCACCCTCGTATATATATATTAACCTCCATTATTTGTTTAGTTTCCACTGCACACTGGCCTTGCAGGGACTGTATATTACCTCCATTACTGGACCCTATTAGTTGATAGATAAAGGTGTTACAGTTGCATGCCAGTTACATTTTAGTGACCTCACATGGGGACATCTTGTCTGAGGAAGTCATTCTCTTTCTTTTTTCTTCTTCCATCCACGGTCAGGTCCAGGCCCCCCATGTTGGACTTCTTCTTGGGCCACCATTTGTCCCTGTAGAATTCATAAGGAAGCTGTTGGTGTGGTTTCGGAGTGTGGGGAGTTTCGGAGTGACTGGTGTGGGTCTTTTTAGGCTTTGTCTACACAAGGCTGCACTGAAAGAAGGTCAGTTTTTTTCAGCGTTTTTTTTCGGTTTTTCTAAAAAACGCTGGAAAAGGAAAAAAAAAAAAAAATAATGGAAAAAAAAAAAATAATAAACGACTGCTGTATCATTCTCCCGATAGATTCTATTTGTATAAAAAAAAAATAAAAATAAAGTCTGCTGTTGTCTTACACTGAGCTTCACTTTCTCCCTCCCCCCACACCTTCAGTCACTGTCCCCCCCAGACTACTCCGTCAGACTGCCCCCCCCCCACCTTAAACTTCCCACCCCTCTAACCCCCCCCCCCCTTATCTAACCCCCCCCCCCCCCCATTAAACCTTTCTCTCCTCTTACCCCCTTCCCCCCCCCCCCCTTTTTCTCCCCCCTCTATCCTCCCCCCCCCCTTAACCCTCTCCCCCCCCTTACCCCCCCCCACCTTCTCTCTTTTTTTTTAAAACCTCCTTTTCACTGTCTTTCCCTCCTCTGATCTGCTTACAGCATTGTCTTCTACTCTTCTTCTGACCTCTCTTAGTCACTCAGAGGCGGTTATAAAGGACATTTAAGGGCCCCCTATTGCATGAGCATCTCGGACCCCTCTCTCCACCACAGGCTCTGCAGAGCCTGAATATTAATCTTCTTACAGTGACCTTATAGTAGTGATACCAGAGTCACGGGCTTTGTAGGAATGAATAATTAACTTCTTTAACAGTGTTCATTATGGTAAAGTAGATACCAGTGTACACAGTTGCAGTCAGTTACATTTGGACTCATTGTCAGGTCAGCCAGAGCAGAGACTGGAGAACATTATATGGACTTATAAAACAGAAAAAAAAAAAAACTATCGCGCGCAGATATTCACTGGCTGCTTGTTGTTCTCGCCAGAATATTGGCAAAAAAAAAAGCTATTGAGGCTAATGATTGGCTGAAACGTCACATGAGCACCTGTATTGTATGCTTAAACAACAGCGATGCACTGGGAGTGTGGGTTTTTGGCACTGGAAGAATTTGGGGCACTGGAATGGTGAATGGATTGAAAGGTTGAAAAGGCGAAATTTTTTGTTTCGATCTTATAAGGCTTGCTGCCTGATTCAAACTGACAAGCATTTTTGAAATAAATTGTTGGTGTTTTGTTTGCCTTTTTTGGTTTTTGTTTTTGGAAGCAACTGCGGCTTGTCTTGCCTGCGTATTCTAGCGTCCCTTGCCTACTGATTACTTTACCTTTCCCTGCTTCTCGTCGGATGCTTACTCTAGTTCCTTGGTCCTGTGCCATTTATTACGGGCTCAGCACTGCGCGCACTACTCAGCTACTTAAAGGAAATATACAGGTTGTTTCTGTTGTCCCAAGAATTACCTGAAAATAATTAACCCTGATGACCCTGTTTTTGCAATAAGATCATCCTACCCTTGGCTCCTCCGTGTTCAGTTCGTTGTTAGTCTTCATACATAGAGCTTGGACCCGGAATGCTCTCTGTATTGCTGCTATAATTATCTGTGCGAAGCTGTCCTGTATACCTTTGCCACTGCACAACGGTCAGTAGTATTGCTGTTCCTGTCAATACTTGTATATATCCATTCCAATTACCTGGCCTGCGGCTCTTTTGTACCTTGCTATGTCCTGTTATTCTGTTCCAGGACCTGTTTATTTCCGGTCCTTCACTTCGGCTACATCTGGCGTGTTACACCATCTATGCTCGTGGGGGCCACCAAGCAGTGGGGATTCCAGCCCAGAGGATAGCAAACCAGGTGCAGTAAGTCCATCAATCATCCGAGTACGGTAGATACGAGGGGTAAAGGATAATCCAAATTTATTTCCAATATGTATAGACAATGAAGGTTCTCACATGCGTGAAAACACCAAGAAGAAAAGACGCTAACGCGTTTCAGAGATGACTTCCTTAATCATAGCATACCCAGAGGATCCTACATATACTGATGATCGACGGGTCAGTGTATACCGACACAGCTGGTCGTGACAGTACGAACTGACCATACAATATGGATGCTGGTGGAGTGACCTGCCGACATCGGACTCTAGTGTAGTTAGTTATCTGTCATCTATCGTCTCCACCTGGCAGTAGTATCTCCTCCAAAAGTACAGACCAATTACCCCCCCCTACCCCCCCACCCCCATCTGAATGAAGTTGTGTCTGCACTGGTACATGGAAATGCAGCTGCAGGTTGGTTGTTTTTTATTTTTTTCCTCTCTGTGATAATGGAGTCGGTTGGTCCCAGTGATAGACTGGATGTGGCTCTATTGTGAGGTAAAGATATTGTATAGGACCTGCCCGACCTGTGATCACGTTGATGAAAGTCGTAGGGCAGCTTAAGATTTTTTGATCAAAATATTGGTGAAACCGAGGTTTTCTCAAAGTTTTTCATGCACTGGTAAACACATCTCCGCTACCTGCTGTAGCTCAGCCTCGCTTGCCTCACATCCCAGGCTGCCCCTGCCTACGCGTTACTTCGGAGACCTCCATACATGTTGCAGCCTCCTTAATCTGTGTACCATACACTTCGAGGTCCTGGCTCAGCAGCTTCCATCTGATCGTGCCAAGGTGGTGTACATCATCAGCCTGCTCTCAGGTGAAGCCTTGGTCTTGGCCTCATCCCTCTGGGAGAAATGGATCCGCTGACAGGGGACCTCCAAGAATTCCTGAGCGACTTCAGAAAAATCTTTGAGCAACCTGGGCGTAACACTTCCGCGGCATAATCTTTGTTCCAGTTACCTGCCAATTAACCTGTGACCCTGTTTGCATATAAGGAACTTCCTAACCTTGCTTTTGGTCAGTTTGTTGTTGTCTACATATGTAGACCCTGACCCCTGGCTGCTGTATTGCTGCTGTTATCCTGCATTATCTGCTGTTAACTGCACTGCACCAAGCCCATAGTATTTGCTGTTCCTGCCATTGTAACCTGTCCATTAACTGCCTGGAAACAGCGCTACCCACTGCGGCTGAAACCTGCTGTGCCCTGATTTCCGTACCATCACCTGCTATCCTGTCCTGCACTTCGGCTACCTCTACGCCCAGCACAGGGCATGGCCATGGGCTAGTGATGTCACAGGCCAGCCGGAAATCATTGTTTACATAGTTTGTCAGGCCGAAAAAAAAAAAAGACATTCGTCCATCCAGTTCAGCCCATTTATGTTAAAGTGTTGGATCCAGAGGAAGGCAAAAAAACCCCATGAGGTAGAAGAAGCCAAAATGACCTCATTTTAGGGAAAAAATTCCTCCTGACTCCAATCTGGGCAATCCAGAATTAATCCCTGAGATCAATGACTCCTTCTCCAGGAATCCTAGTCACTATAACTTGTTATATTAATCTAGGGAATTGCATCCAAAGCCCTTCTTGAATACTTGTTAGTGAATTCACCATGACAAGTTCCTCTGACAGAGAGTTCCATAGTCTCCACCGCTTCTTACAGTAAAGAATCCCTTTTCTATGTTTAATAGTTGATACTTTCTTCCTCAAGACGTAGAGGGCTCTGCCCCCCTGTTCTAGATTACAGTCTGGGTATTATAAATTAGATATCGGGAGAGATCTCTATATTGGCCCGTAATATATTTAATAGTTCTTTATTATGTCCCCCCGAAGCCTTCTTTTCTCTTAAAACTAAAATAACCCTAACCTTGCTAATTTTCTGGATAATCTTTGTTAGACTTCTGAAGGACAGAGGAGTAAGGGGTTAATCCCCCCCTACCATCCCAAAAAAATCCCGATCCTCCCCCTTGAGCAATCTCAGGTAGGGGTCATTGCTGCGGGATTGCCCAGCTGTAGGTTGCCAAGGATGCTCAGTTATCTTTAATCACAGGCACGATCAGTGGGTGGCAGTGAATGATCTTTTTTTTTTTTTGGGGGGGGGCAATTGGTGTTTGTAAAGGGGAAAAGGGAATTATTTATGGTTTTTTTTTTATTTCTTGTGTGTGTGTTTTATCTTTTTTTTTTTACTTTTTTTTTACAATAAGGATCAAATACAGAGCAGAACCAATATTACTTTTAATCAATAAATGGATAAGTTAAAATGGAACAATCATATTAGTTTTACCCATAGGCACTTGACTTAAGTGATAAAGGTGTCTGTAAACACCTCTTGAGAAGAATGATGAAAGGAACAGCTCCCTGGTCCCCAGTAAGAATTTTAAAACTTATATCTACGCACTCCTTTCCTCCTGGTTCCAGCACCACTTCTCTCCGGTCTTCTGTTGGAACATGTCGTCACTCCCAAATCGAATGTCAGCACAAAAACATTGCTGCTTACATCACATTTGGAGCTCTAATCACTTCCAATACAGTGAAGGAAATTAAGTGGCCACAAGACCTGTACAGCCACAGTTTGTACGTTTCCCATTCAGAAGTGACTGATGCCAAACAGAAGACATGTGGTGTGTGTGGAAATTGGGCGGACGAGGAAGGCGAGGATAGATTTTTTATTTTGCTGGGGGCCCCCCATGGGGCCTGCTGTTTAATTTCCTCTATAACCCGTGCTCTATGACCTGGAGTGATTAATACCCCAAAAAGACTGACATGCCTATGGCAAGGCTGTGGATCCACTCCTCCAACTGCAATATATACCATGATAAAAATATCCTGTCCAATCTCAGACACACACATCCATAGAGGCCCAACACCCCTCTCTAGATCAATGTGTCCAAAAGAAACTCTCCCATAAACCTTAAAGGGGTTGTCTCATCTCAAAGTTTCATAGGATGCATGAATGAAATAATGCTGCTTTGCTCTGTTTACTCCCTTGTCAAGCTGTCTAGTAATTAGATATGAGCTCTGTGTATTCAGGACTTCTCTGGTTTATCAGTCTAGATTAGCTAAATTACTTCTCTGAGTAGGAGAAGCTTCTGAGCTAATGTAAACAGTAGAGTAATTAGTCTTTTTGTCTGGAAAGATCAGATAAAACACACAAGTGTACACTGCTGGTAGTGACCTGTGTGGACCATGTCACTCCCTGCTATCAGATAGAAATACAGCAGGGGATAAAGGTACGCAGGTCGAGTCATGTTGTGGCAACCAGAGGGAGCACAGGTGCTAAAATCACTTGTAGCTCCTTAACAAAAAAAGATGGACAAAGCAATATATTTGAAAAACATCTTTATTTAGTGTTCCCTACATTTTGAAAGCTATTGCTCCTGAAAGAGAGTTTGCAGCACAGCCAAACAGCAGTGTGGGACATGAACATGGAAAGGGACTTGGGAATCCTGGTGGACAGTAAACTTAATTGTAGCAGCCAGTATCAGACAGCAGCTGCCAAGGCAAATAGGATCATGGGGTGCATTAGAAAGGGGCATTAGAGGACTTGATGAGGAAGCATTATTTCCCATTATACAAGTC